>JACVBY030000621.1:392941-570001 GCA_017589505.3 Metroxylon sagu
GTTACAAGAGGAACAAGTAGATAGCCTCATCCCTCTAAGGGCCCAATTGTACACTTTAATAACTTCAAAAATCTTCCAAAAAACCATCATGTTTAGGTGTTTGTCAATGGACAAGTGCAATATTCTCTTCCTTTCCAACAGAAACAATCCTTTGAACGCTGTCACTATGCCAGTTTTCATTAAAGCAAGACTTTAAGTTTTGCCTGTGCTAGCAAATCACTGAAAGAAGCTTCTGCTTTCACCTCCTTCCTTCACACACCAAACTCATGTTTTATTTCCATGCGATCTCCTGGATAGGTGAAGGGAGTGGGGAGTGGGTTGCAATGGTTTTTTGTTTTTTCTTTTCTTTTTTTTAGTGGGGGGGTGGTTGGTTCATACGGAGGTGAAGAATTTAGGAGAGGAAGATATGAAAGAAAGTAGGAACCAATGTTATATATAAACATTTTGTGAGACTTTTGTTCCTTTTGTCAGTTGGAGGTATGAAAATCCACCATCTTGGTGTACATGGACACTCCAAAAGTACAGGGGATCTCAACTGATATATGTAAGCGATCAAGCTCCTCAATCCAATCATCCATCTAATAATATGGAACAACCATGTGTAGCCAGCATTTATTTATTTATTTTTCACATTCTCATAGTAAGTTACAAAGGAACATTACATTGAGCAATTAATAGCCGGCTTATCTCCAATCCTGTGGACTCCATTCTCATGCTTCCCTGTTGTAGCCTCCTTATCGTGCATGGAGCCACAATTTTAGATCTTGACTGTTATTGAAGGTTCTTTACATCCTTGCCAGAGATGATGCCACTTGCACTCATTCAAACTTTGGTCTTACTCCTAAAGGCTTCTTCCTTTGTTTAGGGTCTTACCATTGTTGACCTAATTAGTGATGAAGAAGGAACTGTATACGGGGGACGGGAGCAGAAGGGGTTCCCAACATCAAAAATTCATCATCATTTATCTGTTGAGACCTAAAATATGGTCATTCAGACTTTGGTCTGACTCCTAAAGACTTCTTCCTTTGTTTAGGGTCTTGCCATTGTTGATCTAATTAGTGATGAAGAAGGTACTGTATAAGGGAGACAGGACCAGAAGGGGTTCCCAACATCAAAAATTCATCATCATTTATCTGTTGAGACGTAAACTATGGTCCTTTTCATCAAAACTAGATGAAACTTGAGATGCATTGCTGACCCTTTCTCTTGTGCTGTCAAAAACCTTTTTCATTGCCTTTGATGCGTGTGTGTGTGTGTGTGCGTATGTGCGCGTGTGTGCGTGTGTGTGTGTTGTGTGTGGACACACGTATAGTCCATGGTATATATTCTTGTTTGCTCATAACCTTTTCATTAAATATCTTTCCTCTTTTTTTTTTTAATGTCAGTATTCATACTTATGCTTGTACCTTTCAAAAATGTCTAATGCATTACATTATCCGCTTGCCCTTGTTCACAGTTGTCCCAAATGCGTGGAGTTAAAGCTCCCTCGAGAAGATGCTGCTTTCTGGTTTGTTAGGTTTTCCTGCTCTGGGTTTTATCTTCTGTTTAATGTATAATGTTTTGCAAGTACTTCTAGAAAGAATAGTGCTGGTTGCAAAATCCATGCTTGCAGTTAAGTGAGTCTACCTGCCTCATTTAACATACAAATCCAGAAGTTTTGTGGATTCCACCTGAGATATGGTGTGGTACCCACAAAGAAGCTATGAATCTGTGGTGACACTTCCATGTGTTTGAGCCTTTCACCTATATGCATGTCTAGCTCATAGGTTCCGCTTTCTACAACATTCTGCATGCTACAGTTGGAAGGCCTTTTATTTACCATATAAGGAAGAAATTAAAGACTGCAAGTAATTGCTTGATATTCATTACAAATTTTTGCTAATTCCACTTTTTTACAAGAATAACAATAATTTCTATGATAACCTTATTATAAATCTTCTTTCATGGATAGCTAGCCTGCTTCTCTGCATTGCCCTTTCTCCTGATGATGATTAGAATGTTTTACTTTTCTACTCAAAAGGAGAGGAAAAGCAAAGACAGCAAAATGAAGTAGGATGCTAATCTTTCAATTAATAGCTGAAAGTGATGTAAGCGTAACCAGTTGATATTTCAAAAAAAAATTGAAGACTTTCCTAATGATCTACAACAGTTGACACACATAGAGCTAATTAATCACTTGAATGTAATACATTGCCTGTTGTTTACTTTCTGGCCAACCTGTGTACAACAAAGTTAGCATCCCTACAGCCATGCTGAAGGTTGGTTATATGTCTAGGGCTGCTGGAAGTCTTTCCATAAGGTTGTAAGCCTTTGTGGATAACAATCCTGCAAGTTACATGTTGTCCACTTACAGCATGCCCTAATCAGAGAATGAAATTTGAAAAGCATGATCTGCAATCAGTCATGTGATTTTGTTATGTACTGACATGGTTGACCTGAAGCATATTTGTGCTTTTGTACTGTAGGCATAAATGCATGGACTTTTTGAACATAAGCCTTTTTCTCCCTGAATATTGGCTCTCCTTCTTCTCTTGCTATGTTGACTCATTTTGAGCAACTTGCGACGCTGCTTATTATTTGCCTGCAGCACACAGGATTGCTTCAAGGCAGCATGGAGTTCTCATAAGTTAGTGCACCTGAAGGCAAAGTTAGCAACTGGAAGAGCAACTACACCATCTGAACAATCTCAAGAGGGTTGGCTATATTGCTTAAAGAAAGGCCAGACTCGAACATCTGTGATTCCCCATTTTGATTGGACAGGGTAATTGCCTTTTCACGTTTGGATGGTTGGTCTCATGATATGCTTGAGTCGGTGTCAATTCTTATGGTCATTAGATAGATTCATAAATTTACATTGGCATAAAAAATAGATGCAAATTGAATAATCAATATCAAGCATATCTAACAGTGCACCTCTACATTATTAACATTTACTTAATTATTGCCAGCAACCATGAATTATTATGGAAATATTGATTCAAAATACAAGAAGACATAAAATTCAAATTGACATATATCCTTCACACATGGATGATACGGAAAATCTTGAAGTAACATCAAAGGTGGCTTTAAATAGGAATACTTAGTGAATGAGGACCCACAAAGCTAACCCAAAATTCTGGGGATAAGGCTAGATTATGGTTATTGTTAATTGGCAAGGTTGCAACGGAACTACTAAAGCTTTGTTTGACAGAGCTATTGATAGTAGAGCTTCTACTAGTAGAGTTTTTGTAAAAGGCTGTTTGTGTTTATTAACTATGTTTCTGAAATGTTATGAGACTTTACTATCGATTTGGTAATCAAATTAAGAAAGTACTTTTAGAATGAGAAATGATAAAGCATGTTGCATAGTACTTTCAGTTGTCTAAGCATTTATATTATCAAAAACTATTATTATAAATTATTTTTAATTTATAAATTATTATAACTATATTATAGTATAATAATATCATATTCGAATGTTATAACATAGTATAATAAATAATAATAATAATAAAATATTATATATTATTAAAAAGTATAATAATTATTATCTAATAATATAATATTAACATGTTATTATGATATATTATTATAGCAATATTACCCAAAAAAACATAATATAATTTAATATAATGTAATAATATTCCATTAGCATACTATATTATAGCATTATGTAATATAATAATATTTTATATTATATTATTTTACACTACATAATTATACTATAGTTATAATAATATTTTCATGTAACATTTATTATAATAAAATATAATATAATTATTATATTAGATATAATATATAATAATAATTTTTAATATATTACATTATTATAATCATATTATATTGTTATTATGTAATAATATTAAATGTGATTTTTCTTGTGGTTCGAATCTGTAACTTTCAAGTCCAACAAAAATAGCTTGATGGTGTTTCCAGATAGAGTCTTTCAAGAAAGCTCTGAATTGGAGCCTTTTTTTTCAAGTAGAACATTAATAGCTTTGCATTACCGCAAAAGTACTTTTTAAATTTTTTTATCAAAAGAACACTTTTGTTACTTCAAAAGTGCTTTTAGGCCATTTAAATGCTCTACCAACCAGTGCCTAAATCATCTTTCTGCTTGGCTAGTCATGGTTGCTGTATTGGATTGGTCAAATTAACTTTGAAGTGTGGGATTCTACGTATTAGAAAAGAACAGCTGCTCATCAAATTTTCATTCATGTTGTGATAGTCATGCGGATGAGTATGGAAAAAGAAATTAATAGGGCATGCTCATATTTACTTTTTTGCTTAGCAAACTATCTGGGAAGCCATATGATCTTTGTTTTCTGCAAGGATACAAGTGACTATCTATTTCATGCCATTTCCATTATATGGAATTATGATCATGCTTACTGGTTATTGGCATGATAGAGGTCTGCATATTTTTTGCATCAGCTCCCATTATTGCTTTGATTTGCATAATACAGGCTGATACATAATGACACAGGCCTGTGTTCTAATTTCTTATTATAATCTTTTGATGGACTATCTTGAACAACCATTATGTCTAGTTTAGATGGTCTGGAACTCTCCCCTACATTTTTTTTATCATCAATATGAGGTCTGACAAAGATGGGACATGATAGTAACAAATATTAAAATATCATCGTTCCAGATTTGCTTAAGGGTTGGAAATCAAGAAATCAATGTAATCATGGTACATAACGTTCCGATGGTACTATAAATATAAGCAGTTTTCATAGTGCTAGTGTTTATGCAACCCTCAAAATATGTTGCTAATGTATAAATATGGTCATATGTCCCTGTGTAGTTTTTGTTCTGATTCTTGAGCTTTTTGGTGTTGCTAAAGCATCAAATTAAAGATTGTGGGTGGTGGATGGGCAGCAAAGAGGCTGCCTAGTGCCTCAGTGCCTGGGCAGACACACCTGGAGGCCAAGGTAGGGGACAAATTTAATAGACATCAAGGAGAAATCTAGAAAAAGTAATCATAATCTGCAAATGAACATAACATATCAAATAAGATGTAGGTAATTTATGAGAAGTACCAAGTTCTGAACAATTAACTGAATTCATCATCCATGTATCCACAAAATGTAACATAAAATTTCAAATAAGACAATGTTAGTCAATGGAATTGTGAGAGCCTGTACTGGTGAGTGTTTAGTCCTACATCAGTTGCATACTGGGAAGATCTAGAATACTTATACAGGATCAAGAAGCTCAAATATTACCTTTTTGGTTAGTTTTTTTAGATGGGATCCTGAATTATTATAAACGGTATCATAGCAACCGAGACAATGGCCCATGAGGACTACGGAACACTACAAATGGGCTCTATGTGTTTATGATTGGATCTGATTGGATTTGGATATTGACCCTTGGCATGGTGAGGACGATAGGGCTTGAAGGGAGGGAGTATGTGAGAGCTCATGTTGGTGAGTATTTAGTCCCACATTAGTTATATACCGAGAAGATTTTAGACGCTTATATGCGATCAAAGAGCTCAAATAATATCTTCTTGGCTAGCCTTTTTAGGTGAGATTTTGGGTGGTTATAGGGATGTACCAACTTGACAATATCTAGTATTAGTTCATAAATTGATGTCATCCAGTGTGTTCCAACAGTCAAGCACGATGCAAGTCATTAAGGTGGGTGTCTAGGAGGCCACTTTTCTAAACACCATCTAAACTGTGAAGCTAGTTCATACACAAATTATGCACATGCTATATTACAACTATTCCAGCTATCTAGGATGGTTTCTGAGTTTCTGATCATACGTATCCACATATTACTTAAAAAAATCCTGTTTATTTGTTTAAACATGCCTTTCAGGGTATAAAGCAATTAAAATTGGTTTGTGTTTAGAAGGATTGAATAGAGAGCAGTATTTTAGCATGCCAAAAGTGAATTTCTTTAGAAAGCTGGATTTCTTTCCATGCCAATGTATTTACTATGTGATACACATCATTTCTAGGCCCTAACTGACAGTCAAGATACATGGTACTTCATTCCTTGCTTTTCTGATATCACTTTAGTGCTTGCTTGATTAATCAAACATTCCTTAGAATCTACTTTTCTCCCATCATTTGAACTTGTGGGGAATATCTTGTGTTATTTTGTGGCAAAAGTCAAGTGCTGTCTTTGTTCTTTCAGACCATTAAGACCATATCCGATATCAAAGCATCGTGTGGTGCCAGAGGGGATCAAAAAACCTGATTGGGCCCTTGATGTAAGTTTAATTATTTTTATTCTCTTTACTTGGTCTCAACAGTTTTTGTTAGAGATGGTTGAGTTAGTTTAAAACAAGAGATTGATTATGATCTTTTTGCATTTTTTAATGTCTTTCTCTTCACTGGTTCATGTTTCTGCTCTCATTCATCGGAGTTTTATGAATGGCCATATCACTATTTGTTATGCATTGGTATGTAACAGTCCTAATATGCATATACTGATGTAAGTGGCTACATAGGTGGCTACTGTTTGTTTGTTTGCTATGTATAACTTGTTTGACAATCTTAGGCTTACATACAGCATTACCTAGACACAAGACATGGGTGGGTGTCTAAGTGTCCAAGTGAACTGAAGAACACAAAATGGCTACTTTGAGATTCAGATGGGGACATGACCAGACATATCTATGATGAATTATTATTGAATAGTGAGACCTTGAAATTGGCCAAAACAATCTGTGTTCTATACAGAATGCAGTGATGTTGCTGTTATTATACAATGACTGAAAATTAAAGATTCAAAGCTATTAGAAGAAAGAAAATGGTGTTACAGAAATCTCCTAGGTTTAGCCGGATGATGTATAACTCCCACCTCTTATTGACAGCTGGTATCTGACATGGTGTGATTGTCAATGAGAGGATTAATTAAAAAGTTACACCTCAGTTCTGAAACTTTTTTCTGTGGGAGACTTTTGCATTACTTTAGCACGTCATAGCAAGGGGAAAGAGCTGTGCTGTGGTAGGATAAAGCAGAAGTCATACACTGCTCTAGTTGAAGAAGAGAGGAGGAAGGAGAAGATAGTGATAGAGACGTTAGTGGGGAAGAAGAGAGGTACCTGAATGAGAAACTCAAAGGTCAAAGGCTGAGAGTTGAAGAGGAGAGTCAGATAAGTGCCATAACTTCTCTTCTTCACTTTATTTCCTTCTCTTTGTTTTTTTTCTCCTTTTATTTCCCTCCTTTATGCTTTGTGGAGGTAAGAAGGATGATAGAGGAAGAGTGTCAGGCTCTTTTTCCCCTCATGGCTTATTGCACAAGGGAGAAAAGATGGAATTGGCATGATTTGGCAATCCATGCAGTTGGGAATGAGCTTGGACTATTGAAAAAGTTGTCCATAGCGTATCACACTGTGTCTAATGTCGTTATTGTGTCCTTATGGTGACATCGTGAAAAACCTAAGGTCACCATATTTGGGTACCTTTGCTTATAATAAATTCTCAAAATTATCATGGTCCATGATTATCAATGCATATAAGAGATGGAAATTGTGTCAGACATTCTATTTTTTCCATTAAATTTTTATTTTTAACTTTTAATAACTTCTAGCCTCTATTTTTCATCATCTAATTAGATGCCTTGTGTATAGGAACAGTGTTGTCAAAATTGCTTGTAGGTGCTAATTATAATCCACAAACACTTCAAACCATGGTTCACCATACGAGATTGTATCATTTTGTACCTAGTGTGCCGTATCATACTAGAAGCATTTCTCAGTTAGGGAGACATACTAAATGTTGGTACCATGAATTGACTCGTACCTACACTATACCAAAATAGTATTGGTATAGGTCAAGGTCCACTGAACCGCAAACTGGTTTGGTTTGGTTTTTTTTTTAATTAGTTTTTATTTTTTTCCTTTTTATGTGGTATACTTAATTTTAATGAAAGTTATGAAACTGAAGTATATTACTATATCATTAATGGCAAATGTAACATAAAAAGGCGGATATGTTTTTAAATTACATAAGAACGAGAATTTCAAATAAGTTATAGATAATAAATACGTAATAAATAATATGTGCTGACGTCTAATATCTGGTGAAGTATTTATGCTACTCGTTGATGTGGGGTCTTGCTCGTAGTCTGGACCTAGCAGGAAAACCCAGTTCCCATGAGCATCGTGGCTCCACTCCGCTGGATGGCCATATCTAGTTCTCCTCCATGCCTCGTCTGTTGCCCTAGTGTGTGATGAGATATTGACCTAGCCATGTAAAGATTATGCTAGCTAAATACGATGCGTAAGCATCACGAGACTGTGGTACTGAAGCATAGCAACCACTTGAAGCATTAGTTATAGGATATCCATAAGGTGATGCATTCGATGAAGGATATTTATATCCATATCAATAAGGATGTGGGCCATAGGCAGTGGGTGTAGAATAGGATTCGGTGTGTGAATCCAATTTAGATACATCCAAAGGTCTTACTCTGTGTCAGATCGTTTGCATCAGCAGCTTCATATCCCAAACAATCTCATGATCCCCATCTAGATTCATGTAGCATCCAACTACAAGTGCTACATATATTTTTTCTAGCCCTTGGATATGTGTCGATTATCATTAATTTTTAAATTTATTAAAATTTAAGCCAAGGTTGTGAAATTAATAAACATACGAAATTTTAACAAATTGAAATGAAATTGGGTTTAAAGGTAGCCAGCACAACCCCAATCATGTTTCTGATTTTACAGTCATTTTTTTATTTTACTATTTTTTATTAATTTTTAATGCCAAAATATATTTCTAATTTAAAAAACATATGCAATGAAAAATCAATATTTTGGATGATATGAGTAGATCGTCCTTAGATTTATAACATATCACGAAATCATGCCAAACTTCAAAATTGACATAATTTCCCCACGTTTTTTCCATTTTTGGGAGATTTAAAGTGGAAAAAAAAAGAGAGGAAGAAGGAGAATGAGAGGACGTATACCTGATTTTAAGCTGGAATCTCCTCCCTTTTGGCTTAATTTTTTTGGAAAAATCAAGCTTGTATGAAGTTTTCAAAAAATGAAAAAAAAAGGAGTGCTCAGCCTCCTAAAGTGGGTTCTCATGAGCTCATGTGACAGCCGATGCAGCCCCACACAGGCCCCCACCTGAACTCAGGCCGAACCCACCCGAACTAGGTGGTTCGATACGGTTCAAGTCGGTTTGCATTTGGTTCGGCTCACCCCAATTTGCAGTTTGTACCGAACCGAAAGGTCAAATTGAACCAATATCCGATTGGTTCGGTATAGTCAACCCTGGTATAGGTATTGAAATTGGAATCGTGAACGTTGCTTTGGTGTTGCCATTCTAAATTTCTTTGAGAAGACCTTATATGAGAGGCCATGCTGGCATGTGTTTTATCCCACATCAGCTATACACTGGATTGTTTTGGATGTTTATATTAGGATTAAGAAGTTTAAATAATACTTTTCAGCTAGCTTTTTTATATCAGATCCTGAGTTGTTACAAATAGTATTAGAGTGAACCTAGCTATAGTCCATACAGACACTAGAGGTGGGCTCTTTTGAGGTTGCCCACAGGCTAATCATGGAAATTGTGACTGGATTTGACTTTTAGTCAAGCGAGGATGCCAAAGCTTAATTGGAGGTGTATGTGAGAGCCTGTGTTAGCGTGTGTTTAGTCCCTCATTAGCTATGCACTGGGTAAATCTTGAATGCTTATATGAGATCAAGGAGTCCAAATAATGTTTTCTAGCTAGCCTTTTTAGATGAAGTCCTGAATTGCTACACCTTAGTTTTTTCATCAAATAAATGTGAAACTAGCTCTTTCATATGGAATTGTCAAGGTGTTTATGGTCCAAGCTCATGGGCATCATCTTCTCATGTATATGCTCTTCAACTTTTACACACCATATTGATGTCTTACAAGAGAATGGCATAAAAGTGGAAGAAAGAAGTAAGGTGTACTTTGATGAATTGCAATGTACTTAGCAGGAAGTGTATGCTTCTTACACTGAGACTGGTTGTAGATCTTCATGGTCTTATGAGTCATGGGGCTCTCTAGAGTGCACAAGCATTGTTGAAAAGAGGGAGGTTTATCTTGCCTCATGCCTAGAGGCAAGGCCATTAGAAATGCTTTATGGTGTGTTGGTGGTTCTATATTTGTTGAAGTATTCATGTCTTATGAATGGTTTATGCAAACCTGCCTTGCAAGGTACATACCTTCATTTTGTGTCCATTATAGGCACAGTCTATTTTTGATTATTTTCACAACTAACTGAAGGGAAGCACTGGATATCCATTAGTTTTTCTATGATGTGTGGACTAATTGGCTGGTCTTGGTTGTGATAGCAAATGCCATCTGATGCTTGTAACTTAATGTGGGGTTGTGGACATCAAAGCACAATCATTTTGTACCTGCACAACCTTTTGGTACAATTTCTTCAAGATTTGTGGACAACTGGTGTATGAAATGTGAGATCTTTGCTTCAAGATTTGGTATGGTACTCAGTCCAATTCAAAGCACAACACCCATTTCCTTGGTCTTATCATTGATTTTGCTTTTTATTTTGTTATAAGGGGGTTAGTTGATGTTGATTATGGCTTTTGCATTTCACTTAAATATTTGACTTGCACAAAGCCTTTGCCTTCTTTAACATCGTGCATGGGTCCATCATGTGAGCTGATGCTACTTATTTGATTTTACCCCCCCCCACCACCTCAAAATAGAAAAAGGTGCTTTTCTAAGCAGTTCTGCCTAATGGTTGCATAAGCACCTTTCTCGATCTTCTGCATTAAATTTGATTATGGTGGAGTGGATTGATTTATTAATGAGTACTGAATGTTGCTAACTTTACTTCCCAATTCTATTTAGATTCTAGACTCAGTGTTTGGGCAAAACAAGTCAGTTACATTTTTGTAGGCATAATTCAGTCTTCACACATCATTTATAGGAAATTAAGTACTCATTTCAATTGACTACTTTTGACTCCATTGCTCTATATTTCAGCCGAGGTTGTCATGATGGTTCTCAAAATTGGGTTTGACGATTGCTTAGAAATTGGATTATTTGAAGATAGAAAAAGTGTTTTCTTTCCTCCTTTTGATTTTTTAGAATAAATATTTGAGTGATGGAAGCAATATACCCAATAGGTTGAAACATACAATATTCCATCAAGAAATTTGGCCATGAGACTTGTTTATCTTCACATGTTTACCAATATACTCTGACTTTTGGTTCATGCAAACTTATTTTTCTCTTTCCTATGCTATCTCAAGTTTTGTTTTTCTCGGCAAGAGGGTTACAAGAGGAGTGTGTTGGAAAAGTGAAAGCCCCACTTTCTTGTGCATTCTTCCTGCCACAGTGGGACAGTTGCATTTTATGCAATAGGGATGGTTGTAACTATTATTGTTATACATTAAAGAGAATATGAGTAACTGAAATTGAGGGATATCCTAATGCAGGTGAATGGGTTGTTGGTTATGATGCATGAGAAGGAGCATGACTGCTGTGTTATCATGTTCTGTGCAGAAAAATAAATAAACTTTCTTTTCTTCATTCATTTTGTGTTGGTTTTGGGATATGGTTTGCTCCATTGTTCATGGATTCTATGTCTTCATCAAGTTTTCTGTCTTTCTTTCTTTGCTTTTTTAATGAACTAGCTTCCATCAGTATCTGATCATATAAGTGTGCAACATGATTCTGGAATCAAATCACACCATCAGATGAATAAAACATGTCATGTTATACAACAGAGCATTTAATTGAAGGTGACTAATCTACTTCTACTGCATCTGATGTACAAATAGAGCCATGTCTCACAAAGATTTGTGCAGTGTGTCACCTTTAACCTCTGGTGCTTTGAGTTTAAGAGCATTACCGATATGACGATATCACCTATCTATAGAGCTTTGTGCACAACTTGCTCAAATTTGTGCTTCATACCCCTCATCCTGTGTTCCAAACACATTCTTCCCAATGGAACTTGATATGGCACCTTGAAGGCAAACTCTTGTGTATAGAAGCATATTGCCCTTATCTCAATCCAATACAAGGAAACAAAAGATGGGTCATGTATTTTTATATGCTTACTTTTCTATTACACTTGCGATTTGGCTTGCGACTTTGATAAGAAAATTCAAAAGTTTTGTTGAGAAGAATCATCTAGTTTTTGATTTTTATTTCTTTTATCAAATGATGGGGCTTTCTTTCACCCTTGTTTAAAGGTAAACTGTACTTATCTGACTGTCTACCCACACGCGCAGGGTATCCCCAAAATTGAGCCCAGTAGTGACTTGCAGAATATAGTGGAGGTAACTGTGAATGGGGACTTGTATTATTGCTGGATTTTTTGGGTGGATGTTCTTGTGAAATTTGTTTAATGTTATCTTTACATTGTTGCTTTCAAAGATCAAGACACCAGAGCAGATAGAGAGAATGAGAGAAACATGTCGAGTAAGTATTTTTATTTCCTTTACAAAACTGCGTGTTTTTGTATGCTTTTCATGCTTGTGTCAGCTAGTTGCATATTTTTTCCCTATACCGTTGAGCTAAACTATGGCAAAAAGCTGGACTCATTTGTTGCTGTACTATGAGGCCATATTCTGTTGGGTGCCTTTTCCCCCTTTTGAGTATTGTTTTTTTTCTCCCCTTCCTGAGTTCATATTTGTTTTCTTTGTGAAGACATTAAATTGATATATGCAATGCCTTGGTTGTGGCTAAAAGCATTTCCTGCTGTTTGATAGCCCATTGAGAACTTCACACTTCATGGATAATGTGGTCAAGTTCCTGAAGATGTTTACTCATTAACAAGTTTGTTTGTGTCTCGTTGGACACTTTATAAACAATGTGAAGCTTGGAAACTTCACTGATTTTCTTTATTAGTAAAGAGAGCATATTCACTTTGTAAAAATATTATGCAAAAATTGGCTCGGTATAACTGACTGAAAATTTATAAGCTCTTTTGTATTGAGGTTATCTATTTGTTACATAATGGTGTCTAATCATGTACTTATATTATTATTATTATAGAAATAGTTTCACATATAGTATTGCATAATTTAAACATGACTGTTGAAAGTTTGATCTGCTCCATAGAGGTTCCCTTAGGTGTCCAACAGAATGCTTTTATGTGGTATATAGTAAAATATATTTTAATGGTGGTAATTCTGCATATGGGTGGTATAAATTCTAATTGGAGTTGGTCTCTTCTATTTGGCCAAAAGCTATTCAAATGGGAAGAGTTCAGTCCACAATTATTATTAATTCAAGTTTGCTGTTCCTTTTGGAGCTAGTTAAGTTTCTTCATGGGGGGTTTGGAGGTATTCAGTCTGGGAATTTTGATGAACTGTCCAGCCACTGAAATGGACCCCTAGGGATAGGTCAGCAATAACTTATTTTTCCATTTTCAGTTGTTTTCTTCTTTGTTTTTGGAGAGGTGTCCAGCCAAAACTTATATTAGAACAGTTTTGGCATCACATTATCAAAGAAGGTTTTTTATGTCATGCTAGTTTGCCAACCAACCCTAATGATGTTTTAATTTTTCCCCCCTATTCCATGCTGAAATTTTATATGAAAAAGTTATCAATTCCTAGTCCAACATGATATCAGTATTAAACATCTTTAATATTTTTTAAGCCTTATTTTTTTTTCTCTTCCTGCTATTTCCTTTTGTTGATGTGATTAAACACCTAGCCCAAAATCATGATCTCTTGTATCACAAATAGTGTTTAGTCTTCTAGTAGATGTGACTTGAACTGAAGGCTCCTTAATTCTGGTTCCTGCCTTTGGGATATAGTATTTAGGCTTTAAGCTTGGCCTAAATTTCACCTCTCAAGATTATTTCAGTATTTTTGTCACTGCCCTTGATTGTGCTTGTGTCAGCTGGATATATTATTTATTTCATGTAATGGTTGTTTAAGAAATGGACACATATATACTCCATGCCCTAACATGCATTTGCTTTTCTCCTTCCATTAATGTTTTAGAGATTCACATACATGAATGGAAGGTATTTGTTGAAGAATACATTATACCTATTAGTTAGATATATCTTCTATAAAGAAATGTCAAACCATATTCCTAAAGCCAGGTATACTTTAGTATGGCTAACATGTTTGGCATGTTTCCTGTTTGAAAGATGTCAATGAAGTAATTGATCTTTATTTTATACGAGTTAGGTCTGACTTTTATAACTGCCACAAGCTTTTCAACTGATAGTTAACATTATGAAGAATAGCGAAATTTATGCCTGCGTTTTGTTCATTTCTTTGTAGTTTGTTCTAACTAAATTTTGTGAATCTGATGATTTTGACTGAGATCTCTTCGCCTATTTATGCAAAGGGAACCTGTCTGCATTTCATGAGGACATGATCTGATGAACATGTGAGAGAATAGACATTTCTCTCATGTTGTGTTTTGTTGTATCTGTCTCCCTCTTATTAATTTATCAGATTGCAAGGGAGGTTTTGGATGCAGCTGCTCGTATCATCCGACCAGGAATTACAACAGACGAAATTGATGAAGTGGTTCACAAGGCAACAATAGCTGCTGGCAAGTTGTTTTTGTTTTTTTTCCTATACAGAGGTTTTAGTGAAATTTATTGCACATGTAAATGTGTTGTATGAACTTCTCTGCCAAATTGAGTGATTAAGTCATGAAGTATGCCCTACTGTGTTGAAGTCATCTTTCTACAAATTAGGTTCCTAATCGCATTTATGTCTCATAACAAGCAGTTATGATGTGGAAATCGTGGAAGTTTAGCTTTAGCATGTGCAATGCACATGGTGTGGACACCCAGTGGAGGCTCACACAATGCTAGGGAGTTTGCTTTCAACAGTAGAACATATTAAGCCTATACTCAGAGATATACTTGTTCTACCCGAAGAAAAGATTGACAAAAGAAGATAAATGCAACTATGCGAAGTAGGGCTATAAATGGGCTGGCACGCAGCTGAAGAATTTAACTTTCAATAGGATTTGTCCTAAATGCAGATGGCTTAGTTCCCATGAGCTGCCTGATTCCAGCCTTAGTGCAGATGGCTTAGTTCCCAGTAGGCGTGACACTTGTTGCTCTGCAGCAGTTGAGATGACTAACATTGCATGAATCCATGAAAGCATGTGTAGTTGAATTCTTTGATTGCACACATAAGGAGTATCTTCTGTCCCTTTATTTGCTTGAAATCAACACAATTTAGCTTTGCGTTTTGATATGGCTTTCCTGGAAAGCTTTGATACTTGATATAATTGACAAAAGTACTTGCCTGACTTAATGATCACCAAGTAGTTATGGTATTATGGTATGACTCTTTTGGTGCTTATATGCTGGTATATCTATATTTGTACATTCAAATAGGATAACCTTGAAGGGTTCGGGTTTTTGGGATAGGACAGTCCAAAGGATGGAGGGGAAAAATGAACGAAGATAAAATTATTAGGTATAATTCATAATTAAAAGAACTGGACCTTGGTGGGTTTGGCTGTGTGAGGCAGGAAGCAGAGTTCTTGAAAGAAAGATTAAGAAGTACCAAGCAACTGTGCTTGTGAGGTTATGGAGTGATTCTCAAGTAAGTGTGGTACCCCAAACAGAAAATTCTAATGACTAGTAAGTGGCAAAAAGAAACAAAAAATATTTAAATTAGAGAAATAAATGAAGAATTTTAAAATGTTGATGTGCTAGTGTTAATGATGAGAGGGATATGGTGTTAGACATGTCAAATTTGCAAATGGGTTATGGTGGGGAGTTTATCATTCATACAAGCGCCAAACGTGCAATTGTCAGACATGAAAGTAATATATCATCCTAGAAAAGATAAAATTGAAACCAGAATTATTGAAAAAAGCAGTTTCAATAGCAATAGGGGTTTTCCATTTTGATATTAGTCTTAATTACTGTAGAAGTTATTACTCTTAAGCAAAAATTACTTGCAGTACTGATTCTGAGGCTATTGTCATAACTAATGAAGGGAATTGGGCACATTATGTGCACTACATGATTGAACAAAGCAATTGGCTGATAAATTAGGAAGATAACCCATAGATTATTAAAGAGATTTGATAATTAGTTAATTAGTTTCATAGCATATTTGTAGCCCTAATTTAGAGCTCATCAATTAGAAAGGGAAAACTAGTGTGTTAGCCATGAACAAGGTTACAAAATCTTGTGGTTTGTCCTAGACCTTCTTTGTTTTAATATTGTGAGAGATGTGGTATAACCTCCTTATTCACAGTTTGCTAAACTGGATGATACCTGTGTCCATGTGGAATGATATGAGTTGCTGTGTAGGGTCGATATAGTATGGTATGGTCAATATTTGAAACCTTGATTATGAAATAAATTTTGGTTGGTGGCTACTGGCTCGTAGATGAGACTTGGTAAAACATTTTGACATATGGTATGGTTAAGGTAAAAACATGTGATGAAAACATATTTTTTGGTAGAATGATTAGAATGATATTACAATGATGAAGAAGAAAAGAGTTGCTACTAAATAATGATTAAAATAAGGCATCATGCTAATACATGTTATAATTGTATCTTGGATCATTAAATCTATCTTCCTAAAATCAACAACTTTCCTATATCCATTACAGTATGAATAATGGTGAGATCTTTGTTATTCTCTTACAATTTTCCAGAGCCAAATGATAATCGAAAATCGAAATTAGGCTGAATCAACAACTTAAATTCTAAATTGTATTATTTCTTAATTTCTCCTATTTTTGAGGTTTTTGTATTTTATAAGATTATTACTTCTTATTGAATCTATATGTAGGACATGCTAAGATTTCAAACCATGTAATGTACTCCTAAACAACTTATTCTTCCTTTTTGTTTTTTTGCTTTACTATATTTTTTATGAAAAGTATAATTTATGACTATTTTTGGCTGAAATTTGAAACACAAGTGAGACTTCTAAGGTCGCTGAAATGATTGAAACTGGAGGCCATTTGGCTCAACTTGAAAGCAAAACTGGGTTTTTGAACCTTGTCTTATCAGTTATGGACTGATGGTTGCCATTGAATGTTGCTGTCTATGCTTCCTCTTGGGACTTTTGAGGGATTATTTCTAGACCATGCCTCTGTAATTATTATATCTGAGTACTTGAATGGCTTTTTTCTGTAGATATTATGTCCAAATAGAAATACATGCATGTGGATATGAATCCAAGTACTTTTGTATGGCTTTTTGTCTGGCCCTATCCAAATCCAACTTTAACTTGCTCTGGGTTGAGGATTTGGAGCTAGAATTTATGTGTCGGCTGGATGGTAAAGGCTGCCTCTTGTTTTCTTTAGGGCTATTTAGTTTCCTAGAGCCTTGCATGACCTTATTGGTGGTTTGGTTATTGATTTCTGGTTTCCATTTATAGGCTAAAGCAACAACTGATCAGAAGATGGAAATTTGGGTATAATCTGGTTACTCATTTGTTTGGCTACTGTTTAACTCAAAACCCACTTGCAGCCATACTTTGGGCAAAATCTGAGCTTGTGAGACTTGTAGCAGTCTGTAGGGACCAAGGGGAGAAAAAAGCATGACATATTTTATTTTTTTGGTAGTGTTTTAGTATACTTTGCCGAGTGCTTGATAACCATCTTGTCACTTCTGCTTGAGAGCATGATCGTGCAGTAATGCTTTTCTCAAGATGAATATTTGTGGTGATAGACTCATAACTAAATGCTAAAAGTGTAATCATAAGATTTATAGAAACTTGACCAAAATGGCACTGCATTATGCTGCTATGAAAGTTAAAATCAAGAAATATTTTTGTAGTGCATAAACAGATGACTGTGCTCGAATAGTATGAATGCATTTACATAAGCATGCTTATGTATATGTATATATCTTGGAAGTTTGTAATGCTCTTGTCACTGTCAACTCACTCCTTTGACCACTAATGGTTAGACCATCGAGAGACATCACTTTTAATGAAACAAATGATGTATATTTTTTTAAAATAAAAAGCATAAGGTCTTCTATCTTGCTGAAAACCCACCCCTTTTCCATTTATGTTATTTCCCAAATCTCATGTCGACCATCTCTGCCCATCCCTGCTGCCCCCAGCCAGAGTCTCTCTTGCCAAGTCTTGTTGTTCTGGAAAAAGTCCGGAGTACCAGCACTCGTTGACATATATGGGTCAAAAGGAGCATACAGCATCTTTAATCCCCATCTTCATTAATATTCTTTGCCTAATTTGCTAACTTACCATGTTTTGAAGGGTAACTTAATTAGAAAAGTAGGGAAGTGAATTCAGAATATGGGATATTTAAAAGGATGCACATATTGAAGCTTGTGATTATGGTGGTGGTTAATGGCAAATTTGCTGTTATTTACAGTCCATCAACAACTCTGGTATAGGTGATGTGGAGATGATATGCAGTTTTTGGGTTTTCTGCACCTTATACCATGTATTATCATGTATTTGTGGGACAAACCCTGCCTTGTTTGTATTTACAAAATGGCATGAGAAAATCATTGATAATTAAATAAAATCCCCTTCTCATTGGTTTCTCTAAATTACATGGAATTAGACTGTGGGCCATGGTTAAACCTATTATGGGTGCAAAGAGACTGTTCTACCATTTCCTCAGTCATGTGACTTAGTCATTATGCAGAAGATTTGTTTATAAACCTTACATTTTCATATAAATGCAAAATTGGGGTTAAGGTTGCACAAGTAAAGCGAAAAATGTCATATTAGTGATATAACTATCCTGTTGCATCCATAATAAGTTTTGCACTTATGCACTGTTAAATTTTGTCCAACTTAGAGTTGTAGTCAATGGAGAGGGGGTTTTATTAGAAGTACTATGGTTTCTTCTGTCTTTGTAAATTTGAATAGAGGAAAAGTATGGTGTGGTATAGGTGTCATATGCAGAAAAACTATTTTTTCCCCTTTTTTTCCTTTCTGCAGAACTAATTGTTTTCTCTCATTCATACCATCCATTACTAACTTGGCTTCTTAATTTGTTTTCATTTTTCAGGAGGATACCCATCTCCATTAAATTACCATTTCTTTCCAAAATCTTGCTGCACGTAGGTTGTTTTTCGGTTTTTAAGATATTGGTATTGCTATAAAACTAGATGCTCATGTTGTTGACATTTTTTGTCCTATTAATCTACAGTTCTGTTAATGAAGTCATCTGCCATGGAATTCCAGATGCCAGGTGTGAATCATCTTAAGTTGTATATCTGTGTACTTTGCCCTCCTTATACCTAATCTGATTTTCACTACAGAAATTTACTACAAAGATTTGATTAAATCAAGGTTCGCAATCTGAGTACTGGAACCCATTTTGGTATCATACTTGCATAGTTTTGGTATGCTTTGTATGAGGTCGGTCTGGTGAATTGAGACTTGCTATGGTACAGTATGCCTGATATGGCGTAGTACATACCAGTATGATGTACCATTGACCAGATAGTAAATTTTGTTCATCAAAATGTGGTAACTTTTTTTAGTAATGTATAGATTGTTAAAGGTCATTATGTTCGAGGAATACATAAATGTTTATATTTGATAGTGGTAGACT
Source organism: Metroxylon sagu (assembly GCA_017589505.3). Classification (NCBI taxonomy): domain Eukaryota; kingdom Viridiplantae; phylum Streptophyta; class Magnoliopsida; order Arecales; family Arecaceae; genus Metroxylon; species Metroxylon sagu. The sequence continues at coordinate 412,411 of JACVBY030000621.1, forward strand.
AAGCTTCAACTTCTGCATATTACTAGAATATGAAGAATCTTTAGAGTATAAAGCTGAAGGTGTAAATAAATCGTTTGTTGAATCTGTTTTATTGAGCTTATTGAATACTACTTGCTGGATTGGAAGTGGATTGGTAGTCAAGGAGATTGGTTGATTAGGTGAAGTGCTTTTTTGGATGTGGGACAAATAAATTTATACTATAGGGTAAGAGATGAATGCCTTTCATTTTGTAAAGGATGAAATGTAGTTGTTTTGTGTTATTCTGGAAGTAAGAATTTAGATTTTTAGATTTATGGTATTGGTGTTGCCATCAAATCTGGGACATCAATCCACAACCTGGTTATCAGCCACCAGTTGATTTTCTGGCACTTCTCCTTTGTGAATTTGTTAGTTTCTGTATTGCTTATACTTCTACATGAATAATCTTAATATTACAATCATGCTTGAATTTTGTGATTTTGTGGTATTTGTAAACTTGCACACACTCTATTAGAACATCAAGATGAACATAAATGATGCATTTGTCACAATTTTTATGCATCACTTGAGCTGGATCACTAATTTTTTATAGGTCCCTTTTTATATTAAGTTGGATGATTTCTCCAGAGTAACCAGTTGGTAAAATGGTATGCAAATGTTGCTGCATTTGCAACGGCCATGTTGCTGAAATCAATTGACAATTTCATTCAGATCTGTGCACACATATCTGTAAATGAGAGATCATGATCACTAGAAAGCATTAGATGTTAATCATGACAACAGCCATGACCATGCAATGCAGGGAGTAGGTTTGCAAATCTGTAAGCTGGATATAGCATGCACAATGAGAAATATAGAAGCTGCATGCAATATGAGTTGTTCTGATGTGAATTGCTGGAATTGTACTTTAGCCTTTGAAAGAAGCCTAACTCTCAATCTTGATAACCAAATCAACCTCTGATCTGGTCAACGATGTAGGACTAAAGTGGGTGAATCATTAAGTTAATTGGCTAGAGAAGTTGGCTAATTGATCAGAACTAGAGCTGTGGTTTGTATGTCAAGTTAACAAATTGCTGATTATCTAAAGACAGGAATTTTGGATGAAAGGCTAGATCATATGATGGTTGCCATGGCATATGTCATCAGGTCTTTGTCGTGGTTCTAGAGCAGTCAATTGATTGGGGAAAAAGGTGACTGATGTATGTGAAGCTGGATTAGTCTTCAGTGATATAATGATAGCATAGAGATGGTTCTTTTAGGAGAACATATATGGTGTGAGTATGACTTGAACTTCATAAAAATGCTCAAGACTAACATATCTTTCTTAGCTCATTGGATTTATAAGCTGCATAGTTACCACAATAAGTTCTGTTTGGATGATTCTCTTGAACATGTTTTTATGATACATCCATGGATTAGATGAGTAGAACATTGTAAGAGACTGAAGATAAACCTTAAGAGCTTGATCAGATGTCAGATTAAGCAATCCAGGAAATAATTCTGCCGGTAGGGTGATAGTGGACTGGACAATATCTATCCAAATCTACCTGGATACAGATGCATATTGGAGCATCCAGCTAATACCCGTATTCGTATCCTTGTTTGGCCAAAAAAAAAAAGATATGGATATGAATAGACAATTATCGAATCTGTAACCGAATATTTGGCTCTATTTGCAATCCTATTTAATTTTACATTGCACTCATGAACTTTTAACAGAAATAAGTGACCATATTAGCATGTTATTTGCTTAATTTACCTTCTATTCAATAATATCTTTGATTTAGTTGTATGAAGTTTGACTATATGACTTATATTTGTATTTGTATCCATATTTTCAATATTTCATTTGTATCTATAACCATTTAACACAAATATCAATATGAATTTTTGTATCCAATTACTACTCAATATATGTATCTATATTTGCTAAATAAAAATGGATATGGATATAGATATACTGATATTCGATCTGTATCTGATTCATTTTCAACCTTATCTGCTGGAGTGGGTGTGCTTTGTGAAGGAAAGAAAGCAATACAAAAATGGATTGAGGAGTAGCATGAGTCAAACCAAGCAATTTTATTGAGCAACCTCACTCAAGCCAACCTAATTGATTTAGTTTTTTTGACTTGTCTAAGGGTTAGGGCCTAGATCAAAACAAGTGGATAGAGTTGGGTTTGTCTTTTGTGCTTGTTTGGTATTTTCTTGGAAAAAGTTTTCTTGAGAAAAGATTTTCTAAGACCCATTTTTCTGAGAAAAGTTGAGGGGGAAAATAAATTTTTTCATGTTTGGTTGATAAAAAATTTGTATAAGAAAATAGTTATGGAAATATTTTTTTATGTTTAGTTGGTGGTAATTTTGCATGACAAATACCAATTAGACTATAATACCCTTAGAATAAATATTGCATGGGAATTAATAGATCATTTGAGGAATTTGTTTCTTTTAATGGTTTGATTGATGAATATTATATGAAAGAAAATAATGTATGGATTCAGTAATTGCATTGTTGCTTGTTAGGATTATAAAATAATAATAATAATAATAATAATAAATATTAAAAAATTTATAAAGTAATTATAGTTAAAAATAATAATTAAATAATAATAATAATAATAATAATAATAATTTATTGCTTTTAGGATGAGAGTCCACATGCACAAAGGTTTTATATGAGAGAAGGCTAATGGGTTATTAGGTGGGCATAGGAGGAAAATAAAAAAAAATATTGAGGGATAGTTTTGGACTTTTGGTGCCAAAATATTTTCTAGTCAGAGGGAAAAAGAACATGGGCTGTGGTATTTATTTTTCGGTGGGGAGAGGGGAAGTGTGTAGGCTCCACATACAATTTTTCCTCCCTCTTGCAACCAAATGTGGAAAAATGAAGGTGGAAAAGTTTTCCATCCTTATTTTCCCTCCAACCAAATGACCTCTTAGGGTATGGTTGGGGTTTGAGCTTGGAAGGAGTTGGGGGTGAGGGGGTTATTGTGGGGTTAAGGGCAGGAGAGCAGGCAAGGTCCAAGGTGGGGGATAGATGGGATCAGAGGTAGAGGTGGATATGGCACTCAAGGTGGGAAGTGGTTAAGGCTAGAGGTGCACAAGTGGCTTTAGTTAGAGGTAAAGGTGCAGTTAGGGGTGGAGATGGGGGTTGGTTTTAGTTAGTGAGATTAGAGGTAGTGAGAGAGAGAGAGAGAGAGAGAGAGAGAGAGAGAGAGAGAGAGAGAGATGGCTGAAGAAAGGTACATGCAGAGGAAGAAAGCAGGGAGCAAATTTTGGGGAGAGATTTGAGGTGAAGAGGACAAAGTTTGCTAACGCTTGCCTAGCTCCCAAGCTGAGAGATCAAGTAGAGTCAACCTATGTTAGCTTTAACCTTTAATCTTTATTTGATCTTTGATTTAATGATTTGTATAAAACTTTGATTAAAAGTAATTGCTTATTATAATTTTATATTATACAACCCTATGTTAGCTTGGGCCATGATTGGGTTGAAACAACCTAAGCCCAAAGCCCAATCTGACTATGCGGTCGATTAATCAGGTTAACCCATAAATCAAAAGGTTGGGTTAAATTTGACCGACAGGCCTAATGCCTTGAGGTCATTGCTCTTCCAACACTGGGTTTTTGGGGATCATGAAATCCATCAAGAAAGGCGATATCTTTCATGATCCTTCAATTCAGGGTGGCGTAATTTGCTTCCACTCTATGCCGTACTGCTAGTTGGTTTCATACTGATCTGCAATACAATTTGTTATGTGTTGAATAAATGGCATTTGGAATTTGAAATGACATTGGAGGGTATAGTTGCTGGAAATTAAGAAATGGTGGGGCATCATGGTTATAGATGAAAAAATATCTTGAAATATCCTTTCTATGTGAGTTAACATACAAAATTGTACAATTTGTAAGCTGAAGCCTTATAACATTTTTTACACTTAGTCTATAAATAAATGAATCAGGATTCAACAAAAGAAAAAAGTTGAACATAAATTTGATATTGAATTGGAAGCTGACAACAATCAAATGTAATCTAAGCTAATAGAACTTTCTCAATATTTGTATTAGAAATGTTTTTTCTGATCCTACTTTTAGTGAACTGTGTTTCTTAGCATGCAGTAAATTTTGAATTAGGATTCTGTAGCTGGATCAAGCAAACCAGTGAATTCTGTAATGTAGCTTCAACTTCATCCTTTTGCTTTACTTCTTCATACCCTCTCATTTATGTGTGAGATATCACATGGATAAAGTTGCCAGATAGGTGAAAGCTGCCAAGATCTCTATTGAAGTAATGCATTTGAATACATGTTTGCTGTTTGGCGCAACAAACATTTGAGGGAGCCGAACACACCAGCTGACTGGTTAGCAAATAATGGTTCTACATCTAGCATGGCTTCCATCTGCATCTTGAGTTTTCCTTGTGAACTCCATCTCATTAGAGCTGATGCTTATGGTTGTTTTTTTTTTTTAAGGCCCCAGGCCCTGTTTTATTACCTAGAAAAGATCTCGTTAAGAGTGAAGAATTTGAACTCTGAAATTAAGATTTTTTAGGTGAGTATTATCATTTAGGGTATGGTTTAGTTGTACCCAAATTTCATTTTCATTCGTCAATAGCTGCAATTGTTAGACAAATACAATATAGGGAAGAAATTCCTTAAAGGGATTATTTAACTTTGAAAAATATGACTGACGCATCTTTTTAAGTGTTGTTTGAATTTGTGACCTCCTTGGATTTTCTTTGGAGTAGGTTGGGCATCCTGCCAGCATTTTGGCTTCAAAAGCTGTTGGGCATTACAACCTTGAAGCTTTATGCACATATAAAGAATGACAATCAGATCTTCATATTGCAAAACTCAGAATTTAGGACATATAGTAGGATACGATATAATTTACTCTCCTATTTCTTTTCATCTTCTATTTATTTTTTATTTTATTCTTTACATGATTTTCTTTTTTTCTTTCAAGAGGGAAACATGATGAAGCTTATGCCTTAGGGTTGAAACTTATGTCTCCTTACTGTGATTCTTAAATCTGAATGCCTTGCTTGTTTCATCCACCTTTTCAAACTTTGGTAGGGAGTAGGGACAATAACCTGCAAGAATCTCATATTTCAATTTACTAAAGTTTAAGATTGGGTCTTTTTATTGTGTTTTTCCTTTTAATACTATGTCAACTTGTGTAATAAAAGTTGCGCCATTTTATAATAAGCAGGGTGAAGTGCAATCTCTGTTCAGTTAGAGATTCTGATGGAATACAAGTGCTTAAATTAATAGCCATTTTTATCCATGGAATATAAGTTATTTAACTTATAGTGCACAAGGTTGTTTAGATTAGTTAGTAATTGCTATCTACATACTGATATAGTTGCACTGTTCATGCTAGGGACATCTACAGATGTCTATATAAAAAGTCAGCTTATTTACGCCACAACTTTTGCCACAACTTTTGGCTAGTAAGTATTATAAAATGCAACTGATTAATATTTATATTTTTTGTGCAGGAGACTTGAAGATGGTGACATTGTCAATGTTGATGTGACTGTATATTATAAAGGCGTCCATGGTGAGATACCATTACTGTTAACTAGTAACTTGTTGAAACAAACTTCCTTCTTGTAACTCAATATTTTTGGAGGAATCTGTAGGTGATCTTAATGAAACATATTTTGTCGGGAAAGTGGATGAAGCTTCTCAACAGCTTGTTCGCTGCACATATGAGTGCTTAGAGAAAGCTATTTCAATAGGTAATTCTCTTTACTTTGTTATATGTTTTTATAGTCTCCATTCTATGGAATTGTTCACTCATTAAACATTAGATGATTTTTCTTCCAAGTTGGATTTTGTCATGTAGTATGGATAGATTATAATTTCTAAAGAGTTAACTTCCCTTCCTTTAGATTAATTCTTGTGATTTAATATTATTAATTTTGCATGCTATCAGTTAACTGCCTGTTTGTTTCTTTACAAACTCTTTTCATTGAAGCATGGGCTTATTCTGCTTGAGTAGATCATTGAAATGATATGCTTTTTGTTTAATTATTTAGTTTTATCACATTGAGCAAGTGTGACCAAAGAAGAATACAGGGGTACTAATTAGTAATTGAATAGGAGAAGTTAACTTTGAAATCCTTCTAAGCAAGAAAGAGTTTAAAACACACAGAGGATTTTAAAGATATATTTTAAATTCAAGAACATGGTCAGGGGGAAATCAGGACGGGTCCCCTATATGACATAAGGGAATATTATGTTAAATAGAATAGCTTGACAATTGTATGACTCAATAGTTTCGGTAATGGAGTCTGCCTTGAAACTCCACTTATTCCTTCCATCTCAAGTGGTACACTACTTAGGCAATTCAACTCGAGTGGATAGATATGTAATAAATAATAGCAAAAATTGAGAATAAAAGGTTGATATATAAAGCACTTAAACCGAGAAAAATTATCCAATATATATGTTTCAAGGTTGCCTTGTGGTCTTGGGGCTTTGGCCTTAAATCATTAAAGATTGTGACCTCAACTTGCTTTAGTCATGGATTGATGAGATCTTGGTCTTAGTGGTGATTAATCATTTTTCATTATCAAAGAAAAGAGGAAAAAATAGAAAAATGTGTTGTAATCTTTATGGAAGGAGGGAACATACATGAATTTGGAAAAGAAAAGAAGAATGTGGAGAAGGCAAACCTAAATAAGAAAGGAAAAACTATTCCATTCATTCAACAGCAATAGCTGCTGCATCTACAACTTAGAGGCCATTTGGTTTCTTGAAACTAGAGATGCATTGTTTATGAAGCTGCATGCTTTTGGAGTTGCATGTGGCCAGTACTTTTGGGTTTGGACAGATGTAACTACAATTGCTGCAGATACTCTTCATTTTGTTTGGGAAAATTAGGTATTTTTAAGTTCGTAGAAGTTGCTATATTGGATGCAACTATGAGAAGTGGTATTGCTCTATAGGAAGGCTGATGAGTGTACCACCTATCCCTATGCGCATTTCCAATAAATATGTTGCAACAAAGGAAAATGAACATCATAGTAACTTCTTTTTAATAACTAAATCTTTATTATATTTGTAACGTAAATAGTTATTTTGTACATATCCTCACTCTTTCTACTTTATATTTCTTTATCAGCTTGTATTCATCTGTATGATGAGTTGACATTGTGCAAGTAGATGAACAACGTAAATAGTATAGCTACATATCAACAACTTGGTTGTGTTGTGCTAGTACCAGGCCCTATTTTGGTTGGGTCTGAACTAGTTGTAAATAGCTTTTTTTTTTCCCTAAAGAAACTAATGAAGAGAAGAAATAAGTTTAACGAATTGGTGTCCCAATATGCTAGGTTGTCTAATTGTCAAGATGCAATGACCCATTGCCTCAGGCAGGATGGACTTGGACAACTCGGTCTGGAGAGACCGACAGTCCCAGATGTGTTCCAGGACTTAGTCTCTCTCTCTCTCTCTCTCTCTCTCTGGCGGATGGGTTGGGTCCTTAATCCTTGCATTATGGTAAAAGAAAGTTTCAAGCAATTAGAGGAATAAACATCAGCTAGCAATACCTTTATACATGGTCCGTGCTCTAGGAAATAGATGCTAGGTAGGATGTTGACTATCAAGTTCCATGCCATGGTGATATATCATGATCATGAAATTTCTCAAAGATGCCAGGTAAACCTGAATTACTATGCTCTATAGTTTCTTAATTAAGTAATAATTGTAAATAGAAGATTGAAGGTTTAGAAGCTTGTTGAATTGGTAATGCAATTTGAAAGGAAATAATTCAAAATGTCATGCTTATTGGCTATAATTCAGAGAAATCATAGTGCAATCATTCTGTTGTGATGGCTCTTATTTGTGCTCTCAATATTCTAGCCACTCCTAAACATGCTTGTCTATTTTTAATAAGGTTTTAAGTCTTGGTGGGATGGGAGGTGTCCCCACTATCTTGTCCATATCCCGTTCCTGTGGAAAATAGGACTGAGATAGGGATAAGACATTGAAACCCAAGAGGACAAAAAGAAAGGAAAGAAAGAAGAAAAAAAGAAAAGAAGGAAAAAAAAAAAAGAAAAAGGAGAGAGAAAAGAAGAAAAAGGAAGGAAGGAAAGAAGGAAGAAGGGAAATAAAGAATAAGGAAAAGTAAAGAAAGAAAGAAAAAAAATAAATAAAGAAAAATGGAAGGGGAAAGAGACAAGGGTATCAAGATGCTGGGATAACCATTAGGATAAAGGCAAGACATTAAGGCATCTTATAGTATGGAAAAACTAGGACACTTCTATCTCGCAGGATTTAAAACCCTGATTTTCAAATCCAGTAATCTGTTGGGCTAGTCAATGGGGATCTTTTACAATAGAGGTGAAGTTATTTGAAACAATATGAGAGTCCACTCTTAAAACACAACCGAACGCTTCCCGTTTTCAACATCACTTCTAGATTTCAAGTCATGGACACCTTTGTGTTCTTTTCGCAACAATTAAGGTTCTTTATTTCCTTCTTCCTCTTATCTTTCAACTCACAGACAATGCACACCACCATCTCTCTTCACACACCCATCAGCCCCAATACCTCCCTAATGGGATCAATACCGTCCTCACTCATCTTCATCATTTGGACAGTATACCGCATTTGAATACCCATGAGCTATGTATCTATGTTATAAAATCATAAAAAGCTAGATAAGTAGGTCTTCTTTCAATACTTTGTTAAGACCTTTCAATGTGGACCAACTTCTAGATTTTGAGAATGGCTATGAGTGACAAACCGTGACACCTCATAGAATTAGACAAGCAAAATATCTTAGTTCTACGCATGAACTTAATGCGACATTTAACATATTCACGACCATTAGTATTACCAAAACTGGATTAAGAAATATTAAAACATGTAGCCACATATGAATGGAACTAAGCATGAATAATATATAATCAGTAGACAAAAATAAATGAATATATAGATCTAGGCATATATCTTGTAAGTTAACCAAGTCAGGCATGAATTGAAAAAAAAAACAAAGACGATGCATAGATCCATGCGTAAGGGATCATTCATAAATTTCAGATGGTAGGGGATGCCTATGGCCATGGTTTTAGTGAATAGGAAGAAAGGGGATGGGTTAGTGCTAGTATCACAGAATTTTGCTGTTGGATTAGGGAGAAGGCCGGGAAGAGGGGAGGTGATATCTTCAGTTAGGATGAGGGACTACAGGAAGATTGATTGATGGAAGAGAGAGAGGTGAGATTGAAGAACGTAGGACGACTAGTTCTGGATAATTCCCAAAAGATGAACTGTGTCGGAATGGACAATCAAATTGCTGGAATGGCCAATTGGATCACAAGAAAGGCCGATCAGAGTACCAAAATGGCCTAGCAGGTGCTAGAGTTAAGATGAGAAGAGCATCAAAGAGGCAGTGGAGAGGATATAGAGAGGTGGAAGCTAGAGATGATATAGGGAGTGGGTGAGAAGACTTGGTGTTCAGGGGGATTTGAGTTACCACTATCAAGAAGTCAAAAATCTATATGAGGAGGAAAACTTGTTAACTTAAGCTTGAAGACTAAAAGCATAAACACACCATGCCACCTAAAATGAGTAGAGCTCAAATTTTAAGTAACATGCACTCATGAGCAAGGTTCACAAAACCGATATTGAGACTCATACCTCTATATCACCGGTTTGGTATGGTACGAGTCAAAATATTGTATACATCTTGTACTAAGACAGGATGCTATTCTTTTTTTCACTCTTAGCAACTCAGTACCAGATGGTACTGGTTGATTCGGACTGGTTCAGTTCACATATCAAATCAAAATTCGGTGCTGTACCAATACCTTACTGATATGGTCGGTACAGTAGACATTGCCCATGAGCGAGTTTCAGAGTTCTAGGATACAATATTGGATCAACTCATACAACAACAACAACAAAAAAAATCTTAATCTCAAACTAGTTTGGGTTGGCTACATGAATCCTTTTTCTTCATCCTACTTGATTTAGAGTCATATTTTTTGTAAGATACAAAAATATTAAATCTTTCTTTATTACTTCTTCCTGTGTAATTTTTGGTTTACCTCTACTTGTGCAAGTATTTGGAATCGGTGTTATGAAATTTCATTTGTCAATCATTTGGTGTTATTGCAGGTTTTTCCATGCCCTTAATTACAAGTTCCGTTGCATGTTACCTCAGAGTTCAGATCTTCCTCATACTCTATCCTTTGAGAGTTGACAATGATCCAAGCGCATTTCCTTATTGAAATCTCCTCAAATCTTTATTGCATCTGCTGATACCATCTTGATTGACAATCAATCTAATTGTCATGAACCAATATAACTCCTATATCTTTAATATTCCTATTCCTAGCTCTATCATTCTAGATATACCACAAGTCCATCTTGACATTCTAATTTCTAGTACAAGCATCATATTTTCTTGGACCTTCTTTACTTGTTACCTTAAAATTTCATGATTCAAATGAAGAGTTGAAAAATCTGAAAATGGGAACGAAAATCGTAGGGGGAAAGATTTCTCAAATGGACTTCTTGATGGATAGCACTTGGCATCGAAACTCGAGCATTCCATCTCAAATGTACCAATGCATTACTTAGGGGGACTACAAGTTCAACCAAGGTATCTTTCAGAGAACAAAATATGAATTCACAGTTTAGTAATTTGTTTGGTTGCTTTCAACTGGGTTCCCCAATAAACCCAGATGCAGCAATTGAACTACTTAAGACTATTTAGAAAGATGCAGAAACAATAATTGTAACTTGTCCCACAGTTGGCACAGGACATCATGGCTTGAGTGATGCAATCAAAGCAATCAAGTTGAGTTGATGCCCCTAAGTAAGTTTGAATTTTGCAATTAAAAAAAGGTTGTGTTTAGACTTACTTCCAAAGGCATGAAACATTTTTTGGATTCTCTAAAATGCAATGTTACAGTTAGTTTAACTGATGATGCAACAACCAATGTCTCCTCCATGGGTTAGTGTCTCCCCCAATAGAGGGTTGGATAGAAGTGGTCATTTGATCTTTCTCTTGCAATTGCAGTTGCTAACCAATGTCTCATCAGCCATGGTTTTAAAAACTGCTGGAATAGGACAGCATGATTGTGACCATACTATTTTGTCACAAAAACAGCTCCAGTGTGGGCTGGGACACGAAAACACTGTGTACTGGTACATACCAGCTAATATCGTATTGGTGTGTATCGACCATTTTCAGTTTTTGTGAAGAGATAAGCATTGGTATATATTGTTGGTATTAGTATCATACCATTCTGATGAAAATAAAATATGGGTTTGATATCAGTATATAAAATTTTGCCATCAGCTTTGCAATTGACTCAGGAAGGCCAACACCTTTGGAATCTTCCATGCTGCAAATTGAGATGATATTGTGGTCCAATCAGGTGCATGCTGATTGTAGGTGGGGGAGGAGTGGAAGGTAACCATGCTGGTGGAGGCAGCGTAAATGTGGATATTTAGTTTGCTGCACTGTGGATGATGTCCGAGTTGGGGTTGACACAGTTTTTCTTGTTGTGTCTCCATAAAAATGGTTGTTCATATTGCTAAATGCATTGAGGCTAAAGCTGACGCAGCAAATTGGCGATAGTCACATGGAGCACAAGGTTTCCACAACAGAACTAGAAGTCATTGATGGAGCACTTGGTGCGACATTTCAACCGGTCCATGCCTTTAAGGAGGGCTTGGAATTGAGAGGAGTTTCACTTGCCTAAAATGCAATGAGAGATAGCAGGGGAAAGGGGCATTAATGATGGGTGTAATTGGAGAGGGTAACAGCAGTCAAGTTGGGAAGAGAAGTGGGAGCATTTGTGTGGGGCATTTAATGAGGGATGTTTAGTTTGGTAAAAGTGCCATCCTTGCTTCTGCTAGGGGCTTATCCAATTCTGTTAACTGAGTGATATGATTTTTTTCTTTTTTTTTTGTTTAAAAATACAAAGTTCTTAGTGGTACATTTGGAATTAAGAAAAGGTAAGGGATTTATCTGCAATGTTGAGGTTTTATACGGCATAAAATGCAAAAAAAAATCCTCAAAAGGATTATTAAAGCTTCATACCAACATCTTTAGGTTATTATTATTTTTTTCTTTATCATCTTGTTGATGAGTCATATTACATCTCCTATACTTCTTTTAAATTTTGTGACATAGGTCATTCGCTCTTTTATTTTGGTGTTACCTTTAAGTTTGAGGTAGACTGATTTAGTTAGTATCTATCTCTGGAAGCAGTTAAACCTGGGGTCCGATTTCGTGAGGTTGGGGAAGTCATTAATCGGCATGCATCAATTTCAGGGTTCTCTGTGGTAAGAATACATGTCTTCTATGATGGTCTTAGCCATTCTTAATGTTTAGTATAGTACTGTTTCACTACATATTTGCATAAATACTTGAATGCAGGTGAAATCATATTGTGGACATGGTATTGGAGAGCTGTTCCACTGTGCCCCAAATATTCCTCATTATGGAAGTATCCTTGTTGCTCTTAGTTTTTAAGATGAAATGATGCTCTTTACTTTTCGATTGGTCCGACATATCAAGAAAATATAGCACTGTTGGTGCAACTTCCAAGGGTGTATTCAAAAAACTGCTTTCACTATTCTTCAGTCATAATGGACATTTTTGTCAATCTGGGTTGCTCTTTCCTTAGCACATCATAGGAAATAAAGCTGTTGGTGTCATGAAAGCTGGGCAGACATTTACTATCGAGCCAATGATAGATGCAGGTAAGCATCTGAGATTGACAATCATTTCTGTATTTAAACCTCTACCAGATGGATTTTAAAGAGCCACTTTTCTGCAGGAGTTTGGCGTGACCGGTTATGGCCAGATGGATGGACTGTAGTTACTGCAGATGGTAAACGAAGTGCTCAGTTTGAGCACACTCTTTTGGTTAGTATGACCTTTCACCTGTCATTTATTAGTTTTCTCTTATGATATCTTGTTTTAAAAAATTAATTAAACACATCTTTTGTACTAATGTTGTCCTTTACATGATGAATTTGTATATATCGTTTAAAAATATACAGGTTGAATTTCTGTAGTGTATATTTATCAGAGCTATTTGAAATTCAGTTCAGTAAATGCAGCGGCTATGATATCTATTAAACTAGCAGACTGGATTTCTTGGTTGGTTGAAATTCGGTGGTTCTTCCTGTTAAACCACAATTATTTGAAGCTTAAGTGCAAATAGATGTCTAGAATATTTCCATCTATAAGAGGTAGTCTCTATATATGACATCCATCTAATCCTTTGGTTCAGATTGTTTTATTCTTAATGCCTGTGTTATATAGCTGTTGTGATGTTTATTTTAACGTTTTAAGTAATTTGGGTTAGATCACATATTTTATGCACTGTTTGTATTGTACACTGCATGCTAAGACTTTTTTTTGGGTTATTTGAGAATTGTCTTCTGTCTTCTGAGCATCAAATTTTTTCTTCAGGTTACAGAGACGGGGGTTGAGGTTCTAACAGCAAGATTGCCCTCATCTCCAGGTGTCTTTCCTTGGTTGAACCATTAGCCATACATCCAGCAACCGGCAGCTTTTCAATTACCAACACAGTAGCCATTAGCTTAGGCACCGATGGCCGCAATATTTCTGTCAGAATTTGTTCTGATCTAATTCACGTTTTAAATGGATCACAGTGATCAGTTTTTCCAGCCACTTGTTTGGCACCGTGTGACTGAGCCCGAGTTGCCGCTCTGTTTGAAGGGAATCATTTGTTATTTCCATTAACCTTGTATGCTATTAGTTTCATTGCATCAATATCTATGCCGATATTTGTTTCGTTATATTCTTCTAAAGCCGTTATCGTGCCATTAATTTTTTGTGAATTCTCTGAGGACTGTTATAGCTGATGCAGAGTGTTTCGCGGCCACCGCACATTCACATCCTTCACTAAAGTGCTATATCACCCCCGCCCCTTGGTTTCACATTCCTGCTGAAAGAGAAGTATGGCAAGGCTGTGCAGTGAATCTACATAGCAGGAAGGTGAGGAGGCCTATTTTTACTGTTTAAATGCAAGCGTATAAGTTGAGATCTAATCTTCCTTATGTGCATCACAAAGATCTGAGATGGCAGGGCCATTTTTTTTCAGAGAGCAAAAAAAATAAGTTCTGTTCTTAAGTACCGATGGTAAGGTTTGAAGGCTATTATAGCAAAGGTATCATGGAATGGTATAATACAGATCTGCGATACCAAGAGTTCCTAGAAAATTACGTGCTTTTCCAATAATCTAGAAAAAGAAATGAATGATGCTTGTTTCATATTTTTCAATGGCTTCCCAAGCATGTTCAATCTTTTAACCAAAAAAAAAAAAAAAAAAACCCGAGAAAAAAAGAATGTTATAGAAGCACATCCTTGCCATATTTCATCCATATCCTGGGCAAAGTAATCAAGAATGGTAACCCCATCAAGAAGATTAAATATGTTGTCTTTAAAACCCACTAAAGCCAACTAATGATGAGTATGACATGTTTTCATCAGTTGATGCAGGGATTCTCTCAACCGACTTGATAGATTTCTCCCTATCCTTTTGACAGGCACCGCTATCCAAACCAGCCATCCCGTATAATTGCAATATACTACTTTTAGCCTCCACTACATCACCTTCCCAGCATGTTTCAGAAAGAACTTCAATCGCTCTTTCCATTTTGTCCTCTGCCATGAGATTCCCATTTTGCAGCAAAACAAGGTAAACCTGATCAGCAGCAGCTTTCCGTATCTGAAGTAATCAAACGTACCATTAATATAGTTTGTGCCAAACAGATACTAGAAAGAAACTTGGCTCGCAGAACAAAAATGCAGCGGCACACAACATAATGCCTCACGAATCATTCAATAAATGAAATCAACAATCTCGAGTTAACCAAAGCCAATAGAATAGAGGACTATAATATTTATGTTGAAAGCTTCAGCGTAACATACTATTATGAAGCCTTGGAAAAAGAGGAGTTTGGTGTTACCTTTGGGTACCTTTGGCCAAGGAAAGAAAGAAGCTGAGAAAACGCACGGGAGTTGATTGGTTCCACAAGTGAGGCAACAAACCCAAGAATCGAGAGGCCTGTACACAACTTACTGAAGTCCTTTGATCCTTTCAACTCAACAGCCAAAGCATCCAAAACCCCCGAGCAGAAGAGCTGAGTATTGACCTGTTTGTCATGGTCAAGTATGACAAGGCCACTAGAAATCTAGCTATGCTTATGCAGACTTACAAGGAAAACAATTTTTAATTAGAGTCTAATGAAGATATCTCTGAACAGAACACCAAAGCAAAATATCAAACAGTGCATAACCATTCCAGCTTTTACCCCAGTGGCCATACCCCTCTGCTTAGTAACCAGTGGTCCTGCATTTGAGTCTCGGATGGTGCATCATCAAATTATGGGTCAGGTGGATCTCTCTCTAAAAACCCTCTTGGTTCTCAAATTTCGATGCTAGTTTTATTGTTTCCATTTTTTCCTATGTTCTTTTAACAAGTAAACTGATGTAAAAATCTAATGATCATAGGAATCATTGATCCAGAAGACCTTGGATGCGACACTTTTTTCAAATTAAATTTCTCCATAAGCTCCTCAGAGCACCATCAATGATGAGTGAAACTTTCCTGCCACAACATTCTACTGCATGATGAAAGATCTCCATCATACGGGTTTTGCTGTAATAAGACCTCTTTCTAGCAAATTGATCCTTGTTTTAAACAACTAGCAGATATAAGGATCCATGAATCCATCATAGTCCTTCCTAAGAAGAGTTTTCTTTTTGGAGTCCTTCCTAAGAAGACTT
Source organism: Metroxylon sagu (assembly GCA_017589505.3). Classification (NCBI taxonomy): domain Eukaryota; kingdom Viridiplantae; phylum Streptophyta; class Magnoliopsida; order Arecales; family Arecaceae; genus Metroxylon; species Metroxylon sagu. The sequence goes on from JACVBY030000621.1 coordinate 428,179, forward strand.
AACTATAATAAAGGAGATGAAAAAAGCTTAAGAAAGTGTAGGCAAGAAGAGTTTGATCTGAAATTAGAAGAGAGATGATAGAGAAAAGAGCAGAGAAGGGATGAGAAGGTTAGGGGGGTTTGGGGAGAGAAAGGATCATCATCCTTGTAAGTCAACCGATCCTCTTCCTCTATTCTACCTTGACTTTAAACTAAACTATATATAAAGGAAACAAAAGATAACTCTGAACTCTTGAACTACCACATTAATGATTCTTTAACAACCATTATTTTTGAATAATGAACTTTGACTTTCCACTTAATGGCTCATTTCTCATATTCTTAACAACTTTGCTAGGCAGTACATAATGATACAAAGTGCATTAAGCAATTGCATAGGATAATCTCTCAACATAAATAAACCTAATTGCTTTTAATGTAACTACCACAATGATGTAAACTTATCATCTAGCCAATGCCAAGCTCTAGTTCCATAAATGCTATAGATGTCCTCATACCTAACTCATTGTATTGAAACTAAACACTCTCTATCTTAATTGGCTCACATATATCCTTTATTGGCATGACTTAATCTCCACTAATGCACTAAATTCCTTCTTGATTTCACCACATATTCATCTTTCGCATCTTTTACATTCAATGCAATTAAGTTCATTTTCACAGTTGTTGTCCGAGCTCTAGAATCAAGTTACGACTCCTTTTTTACTTCGATCAAATTGCAGCAACAGCGGCAGCAAAAGCAATAAAATTTTTACAAGATCTAACTGTTAAGTCAGTCTTGTATCTAGAGCCAATGGTGCGTGAAGATGCTCAATGGACAAAAAGATGAGCGACTGAGCCTTCATACCTCACCTAAATTTTACTAGAAGCTCAGGCAGCACAATTCTCTTATTGAAATTAGTTGAACTGCATTTATTAAGGAGCCATTTCTTCCAAAAATGCAACTGTTACCAAATACCCTTTCATCAGGACACTAGAAATGGACATTATGCCAAAACAATCATTCATGAAAAGTTCAATGCTACCACTCTGATGTCATTAGCTATGATATTTCCTCTCTCCATAATTCCATTATTTGTTAAAGTCATCTCCTTGTATGATCGGTCATGCATATGAATTATTTGGCTCATCCTGCAACATGGGTCGCTCACTATGTAAAACTTGAGAAATTCAAACCTGAGAGAAGTGACTACCTTGACCTCAAATAGTCCTTTGTCATGGAATCAAAATGCCAAATGGAAGCATGTACGAGACCAGCATGTCCTGTGTTACCTTGAAAAACCAATGACAACTACACGAAGGTTATTCTAGACATAATATTACTAGTTATATTACCCCTTGTTTTAATTATATCCTTCTAATGTTATTTTTTAAATTAATGTCAATATTCATCTTTATATGAAGGCTACCAAGACAATAATAGTATTAGCTACATTTACTTTGGAATTGTTTTCAACATGGATTAAGGTACAGTCAAGATGCTGATACTAGGTTAAGGTGAGTTGTTTTGAAGTCAGCCTGGACCGGGACGTATCATGCATCCTAACGAAAATTTGTTGAGACAAGCCAAAAAAATTATCAGTTTGGTTGGTACCACACCAACTCGATTGGGCCCATCATTTTAAAAAAGGCAGAGAGAGGGAGCACAGGTGGGGCCAGTTTGCTCTCTTTTTTCTGTCATAGGGTGCTGGGGTGCTTAGAGCTTCGGACCAAGAAAGAAAGGGAAAGAGGCCATGTTTGACTTATCCACCCACCACTCCATTACTAATCTCCCAAACCCAATTGAATCCAATGAGTGTTAGTATGAGCACCGGCATCATACATCCCTTCAAAAACCACTTAAACATGTAAAACAAAATCGCTTAATTTTCATTTAAGATAACAGAAGGCTAAAAAATGAGAGAAAATATTAAGACATAAAGGTGTCTTTGTACCGAACTAAGAAACTGAACCATCCCAAAAGTCATTACAATATGTCCTAGTATATAGTACAGGTCCAGTGGAAAATCAGTGTATAGTGCACCTTCTGAATAAGAAGCAACATTTTCTTCTTGTTGATAAGCTTATATATAAAAAAGTAAGCTTAAGTATTTATCATCAATGATAAATAATTTTACTCCTTGTTTAGGTAATAAACTTCTCTTTCTTTTTATATCCCTATTGTAGTATCACATTTTCATTATTTTTAGATGACCTATATACATTAAGTGAATTCAGACTGGCACAAGTGTTGAGGATTGAGAAAGCATCTTGGTCATGATGATCTATTGGTTCCTATCAAAATTGAAATCTTGTGTGAGTTTAAAGGTATGCATCCCACAGTTTTTGTGTTGCTTAAGTCCTTTAAACCCTTAAGATGATTTAATGCCACATTTTGTTTGATTAGCTAAGATGTTGCAACATGCAAAAGGGAAAAAAATGTAAAATATGATGTAACCAAGTTACCATCAACAAAAAAAAACAAGGATGATAACATGATAAAAGAAAGAAATGGTTACAGTAGACCATGTTAGAGTGGCCTGGTTAGAGTGATGGGATAACCTATAACCAATTGATCATGCTTGCATAAGGGTAAAAATATATAAATAGAGGGAAAAATGATGGAACAGCATCTATGAAGGCAGATATATAATATAATAATAATGTGTCACATTGCTCTGATTATCTGACAGGTGTAAAGGTATATTTTCACCAATGGACATTTACAGTGATTCAAGTCTCGGCAGGACAAGGGCCATCTCAGCCATCCAGACCTATGCTATCCCAGAGATTCCAAGACCAGTCTCGATCATTCCGTTCTGTCCTATCTCAACCATAATATTTATAGTGTCAATTTTAAATGGATCTAATTTACCATTAAAGTATAACTTTTGAAGTTTGAATATATTTAAAAATCAAATAAAATACTAAAGCTTCATTAATAATTTTTTTTTTAAGAAAAAATATCTTAAACAAGTACCAAGACGCTTGATGGGGACGGAACAGGACGAGACGCAGGGCGTCTTGTTTCATGAAAAAACCAGGATGCCTTTGTCCCACAAGATTTAAAACCTTGAACATTTATATACATCTATTATGTTGAATATGTCAAAGAGTCAGAATTGTTTCTTTCAAAGCTTTGAAACCGGATGAAGCATGCAAAAATACCTTCAGAAATGTCCATCTTTTATGGTTCTATATGACCAATAAGGTGAAATATAGACCTGTCATGTTGCTATTGTCCTCAAATCATTAGACTACTAGTATACTAATTCCTTTGGAGCATACAAGTTCCCAATAACATAAATGTGCAAACATGTGCTCCATTAGAAAAATGCAAGTTGTTGAAGTGAAATATAAACTGACCTCCATATTGAAGAAGACTTTTTTGCTAAAGAGAATCTCGATTGTCTGCATCAACAAGAAGGGTTGTGTTAGAAATCCAAAACAGTACAAAACATCAAGCCATTTATAGTCACAGAAATTAGGGTTAAAAAGTTGGACATGATTCCGAAAACTTGGTAAGAAAATAAGCCAACTTGATGCAAAACCACAAATTGGCATAAGAGAATTGTAAAGAATTGTGAACCATCCTAAAGAAGCCAAAGCATGGATCAATAGATAAGAAAGCCAAGTTGGTGACATCAACTAGCAAGAAGATAGAAACCCCATAAAATAGGACAAAAGATATATGAGATGGACCTTGCTTCTCTCTTCTCTTAAAAGGAGAGGGTATCTCAATTCCTCCCGGGTCTGAAATCAATAACTGAGCACCCATATTGAAGATCTATACAATTGACGATTAGCATCTAAAAACCAAAAGTTGCATGTTTGGGTGATCCCTATCCCATGCATCAAGTAGATACAAGAAAATGCAGTTAAGATCATATGAAAACATGTTTTACTATGATTTAAGCATTAAGATCTATTGATATTCAATCTATATGTGTGTGTAGATCATGATTAATAACTTCACCTATGTTTTGCACATAGCCGGTCCTAAGCCTAAATAAAGGAAGGTTGCGATAAGTTAACAACCAATATCCAACTATAGTTACATTCTATAAATATAAATCTTTTAAAGAAAATAGTTAGAGCATTCCCTGCTTGTAATGCATTGCATCAGATTCCAAGCAAAGGGAAAAGTGGCTAAGGGTTAACTAGGCATTCTCCAAAAGCAACACATCATATCAACACTAAAATATAGTAAGAAAGTAGACAAAGATTCTAAAACTTTAATAGATAAGGTAAGGGTAAAAAAGTTGTCTTAGGAAAGTATGGCGCATTTAACAACTTAGAATATAGGATTGTTAATAGAAAAATTAATAGAACTACTAAATATAATGACTTTGAGAAAAGTTAGCATAGCTTGCTTGCAAAAGACTAAATGGATAGGAGAAAAAGAAAGTAAAGTTGGTGAAACAGGCTATAAACTACAATAAACAAGGAAAAGAATGAAACTATAGTAGGGATTATTATAGATATGAGTTTAAAAAATGACGGCATAGATATTAAGAGAGAAAATAGAATAATCTTTGATTAAGTTGGTATTAGAAGAGGAGCTTATTAATAATAATTAATGCTTTGCTCCTGAAGTAGTATTAGATGATACTACAAAGCAATGTTTTTGGAATAACATGGTAGGACTGATTCAAAAGACTCCCCATAGAGAAGATATTAGCAAAGGATATTTGAATGGGCATATTAGAGAATATAATGTAGGTTTTAAAGTGATGCATGAAAGTCATAATTTCGGAGATAAATGAGAAAGAAGTCATTTTAGAGTTCACAATGATAATATGACTTAGTATTAGTCAACATGTTATTAGTCAACATGTGCTTTAAAAAGAACCTAATAACTTTTAAAATGGGTATAATATGAGCTAAATAAATTTCTTTATTATTAAAAAGTAAGGTTTGTTGTACCAAAAACTAGTACTATTTCGGTATTAGATCGGTATGGTTCAGTATGAGGTAAACCGTACTGAATTGATAGGGTACCAATTACCTTATATTGAACCAATGACGTACCGGTTAGATGAACTAGAAGATTTCAACCCATAAACCGCCCCGCACCAAGCTGAATCGGGTGATCCAATACAGTATGTGGTCAGTATGAGCTAGTTTTAGGCTATATAGGGCGGTTCGAGGTGATACCGACCTCACACCACTTCAAAATGATAGACCGTACTAGTTCTGCATCAGTATAGTTTGGTATGATTTGGCATACCCTGCTAAAAAAATTGATCAAGTTTTATATAACGATTGTAATATTATACGCAGAGAAAGTTTAACGACCCAATATAAATTAATAGTTTTGTACATATATACTAAAAAATGGAATGAAATTAAAGAATATAAGTATCTGAGGATTAGGTCATGAAATTTGGAAGGAGAGAAACAAATAACTTTTAAGGATAGAATGTTGACAAGAGAAAATTGAGATTTAGACACAAATCAATAGCATGTGAAAAGAGTTAGCTAAGAAAGTAGCTACAAAGATGCTAGAAATATCAATAAGAAAAGGGCCATCTAATAAGAAAACTTAATCGTGGAATGAAAGAGTTTAATCAACGATTAAGAATAAGAAAGTGCTATATAAAACTACCAAAATATATAAATAAAAAAGCGTATGAAAGCTATAAGATTACAAAGAAGAATGTTAAGAAGGTAATACAAAGCTAGATTCAAGATATACAAAGGTATATCGTTAAGTTAAAAACTAAAGATGAAGAGAAAGATATATAAATATAAATAAGATTGCAAGATTAAGAAAAAGAAAACTAGAGACTTAACAAAGTAAATTTATCAAAGATAAAGATCAAAAATAGACTGCTTAAGAAAAATGAGATCAAAGAAAGATGGCTAAGTTATTTTAACAAATTATTAAATAAAGTCATATAGACAATTTAAGATGCCTTGTTAATTCCATCGATGATAAAAGTATCAAATATACATGTACAATTAGAATATCTAAGATAGATGAGATTATGAAAAAGATGAAAATAAGAAAAGAAATTGAACCTAATGGAATTTACATTGAGGATAACAAGTATTTAGGTGATGTGAATAACATAATTGACTAATTTATTTAATAAAACTTTAAATATCAAGATGCCTGATAATTGGAGAAAGAAAATTATAGTACCAATTTATAAGAATAAAGAAAATTATAATACCAATTTATAAGAATAAAGACTATTCAAAATTGTTCTAACTATCATGGTATATTTATGAGTGATGGTATAAAACTTTGGGAAGAGGGCAATAGAGCACAAATTGAGATGTAACACAATTATTAAAAAATCAATTCAATTTTATGCTAGAAAGGTTGAAATATAGAAGCTATTTTTGCTCTTAGAAATTAACAGATAAGTGCAGAGAAAAGAGTGTTATGATATAATTCCTACAAAGTCATATGACGAGTGTTAAAAAAATCAATTTATGTGAGATGTATTAATGTAATTAATGACAAACATGATTAAGCAGTTACTAGAGTAAGAAATATTAATAGTGATATTAGTAAGTTTTTAATTACAATAAATTTAAACCAAGGATCTATTCTAAGTTTTTATCTTTTTGCAATAATTATAAATGAGTTTACTAAACATATTCTAAATAATAATCCTTGATACATGCTATTTATGAATGATATAGTCTTAGTGGATGAAACTAAGATCAGAGAAATGCATTGGAATTCAAGGATTTTAGATTAAGTAGGATCGTAACAGAATACATGGAATGTAATTTTTGTAAAATTCAAAATAGATATGAAAGTAAATTGAAAATTAAGCATCATGAAGTTTCTAAAAGTAATTATTTTCAATATTTAGGATTTGATTATTTATAAGGAGATTGAAAAGGATGCTATCCATAGAATTAAAGCAAGATGAATAAAATGAAAAAGTACAATTGAGATCTTATATGATCATAGGATATTTGCCAAATTAAATGAAAAATTTTATAGGATGGCTATAAAGGTAATTATGCTTTTTGGCATAAAAAGTTGGATAGTTAAAAAACATAGGAATAAGATGAACATGAATGAAATGAGAATGTTGAAATGAATGTTTGATAATACAAGAAAAAGAAGAATAAGAAATGAAGTCATCATTAAAAGGTAAAGGTAGCACTAATTAAAGACATTAAAAAGGACAATTTAGATGATTTAGATATGTACAAAGCTAAAAGATACATGAGTATGAAGGAGTAATTTGATACATGTTTTAAAAAAAAGAGCGGAAGTAAAACCATATGAGAATAAGTCAGAAGGACTTGATATGTCTACATGTTATTGAATCCTAAAGAAAGTGAAGGAAAAAAATTCATATAGCCGACCCTAACTAGTTTAGGATTAAGGTTTAATTGTTATTGTTATTGTTGTAGACATAATCAATAAGGTAGATTTTTAATCTAAATGCTTTCTCATGTATTTTGGCACACTAGCACAATGAATACCATCCGACCTTTTGCCACTTGATGGATAGGATAGAGATCACCAAAACATGTGATTTTTTATTTCTAGGCAATTTTAGTACAAATCATGATCAATGGTATAGATCTTTGATTTGAGTGGCTGATTATTGATTTTAGATTAAAGAATAATAGGTATCCTTCCCTCTCCAGAGGAATGTGTGCGCGCGCGCGCGCACGGTGGCTAGATAGAGCCTTGGGAAAATATAATCAATTGAAAATGTCGTTTGCTAGAAACCTAGAACATCCACTAATATGCTAGAAATATAGATTTTGGGCAAGCTCACAAACAAAACAATAGAACATGTACGTACTGCCCTTTGAACAAAGAAACAAAAGAAGACCCTAAACGGTCAAAGAACTTGACATGTAGCAAACCAAATAAGAAATGATACGCAAAAACTTTGAATAAGTACTTGCATACCGGTTCCCAATATCTTCCTTAATTGCATATTAATACCTTGATTCCCTAAATTTGCATTTATTTCTCAAAAACATATAATCTATTGTATATATGACCAAATTGTCTAGTTAACCACAATCAATGCTTGTATTCAAGGAGCATTCCCTAATGTGTGCAGCTTGTAACAGTTCCAAATATCTTAGAATATTTTATCCATAGATTAGTGTTTTTTGTATATAAATCACTGAAAACTTCTTAATTTCCCTTAAATACGCATTAGTCTACCTACGCATATATCTCATTCCTTTGAGTTAAATTATGGTTGTCGTAATGAACATCCTTATTATTCCCTTAATTGAACCCTTCTCCATCTCTTAATTAGAAAGTTATGGTAAATTGATTGGAAAAAATTCAGTTTTGGATACCTTGAAACACCAATTAAGTACTGCATCTTTTCCTATCTCTTAAAATGTGTATGAAGACTGAAACATAATTATTTGTGTTCTCACGAATGATAAAGGAAAATAAAAGGGTGGGAGGGATGGGTGGAACAAGAGGAAACCCCTAACAGGCAACCATATCCAAGGAGAAAAGTTCAAGCCTCTCTCTTTAAATCTAAAATATAGACAAGGATATATATATATAGGTCACCTTTCCACTTGGATAGAGGTAGATTAGCAAAGGAATAATTTGTCTAACAGATGAAAGTTTAGGGAGTAAAATCTACATCTAAAAAATTGATGAATTAACATCCAAAAAAGAAATATTTTAGGGATTGATAAGTGAAGAACCCAATTTCAAGACCAGATTACCAAAAGCAAGGCATAGGAAAGTCAATCCAATAAAATTAAAGGATGATTGATTAAAGAGTGATTGCTAGGTAACAGAAGTAATGGACAACTTTGAGACGAATAACCAAGGATTGGAACAAGAACAAGGTGAATACCACCAAAACTTAGCATGATGGCAACAGAAAGAGTGACTGCCAGGTAACAAAAGTAATGGACAACTTTGAGACAGAAATCACCAAGGATTGGGACAAGAACAAGGTGAATACCACCAAAACTTAGCAATGATGGCAACAGACTCAATGAAAAAGGTGTAAAATATAATGAGTCCTTTGAATATTGATTAAAAAAAAAGCCTCAAGACAGAAAGTTGAACAGAATTGGATAGGATTAAATAGATATTGATTCCTAAGTAATGAGAGATTTTAAAAACTAAAGGACAAAAGATGAAACAGCTCTTATAGGAAGGGAAGAGATGAAAATGAAAATATTGCCAAAACAATCCAACTTTTTTTGAGCAAAACATTCTACAGATGCTCATTTCAGAAAAAAAATGAAACCCCTTGAGGTAACGAAAGGTTCAAGATACCTCCAAACTCCATAATCTAATGAACACAAGCCTTAATTATCTAATTGAAATTCAAGGAAATTTTGACAAGAAGTTAGCAGCCAACAAGTATCAAGATCCCTTTGATGTTCAACCATTGCTAAAGGACTCACATGGAGACAAGATAGTGATGATTCCATCCAATGCTAGCAGTCGAATATAGATGACCCAATCACACAAGGAGACCCCTAAAGGTTTTGCAAATACCTCATTTGTTCCCTCCTAGATAATGAAACTTCAGTGAATGAACTATTTCACCAAGGTATAAGCAATAAATTAGTATAGTTGATAAAAGATCAACATTCTTAGATAAGAAAACGTAGGCAAGGCGCATAAAACTAAATTGTTCTCTCAAATGTGCATAACAGACATCTGACTCAGCAAACAGAATCAACTGTAGTATCACTGAGTAAGGTGCAGGGTACCTAATTTTAAATGCACTTTCTTACACTAATTCAATATATCTTCGCAGCATATTGAAAATCTTGTATTATTAATTCCAAAATTGCATTCTTATATTATAAAACAATCTGACCATATTGTATTATCCTGATTTGGCAACTCAAACAGAAGCAAACTTTGAACATTTTTTTTGAGGATCAGCAAACTTTGAACATTAAAAGACTGTCTTAGTAACATGACATCAGACAAGGGCCATATGTCTTGATACCTTCAATGTGGGTGTGATAACTCTGTCACATTTCTGATATTGTTGGAGAACCCAAAGAAGATCAGTGCTTAATAGATACTCTTTGGTACTTTTCTCCTCATTTGTGCTAGTATCAGCTTCAGAAACTCGAAGATATTCTAGAAGAGCTGTTACTGATGCCTTCCGCAACGACTCTTGTAATCCACCCATAGAAATCACGAGCCCAGAAAGCACAGATTTGCTATAGCAGCTAATCTGAAGGAGCTGCACTAAACGTGGATAAGACACAGAGGGCACCTGGTTAAGTGAAGGATAAGAATTTATCAGAATATATGTAGTAATTTTGATCAGGTTTAGTGATAAACACAAATTCTGATAAAATTAAAATCTCATATGCTTTACCTATTGTTCTTTTCTTTTATAACATGGAGAACAAATATGTTTGCAACTTTGCATTAAATGCAACAAAGGCATGAGTTTTTGAAGTTCCAATAGATTAAAAGAAAGTAGTTGAATGACAGCAGAGTGATGAATCAAAAGCCAAATTAGAAAGCTGCTTAGTTTAGAATCATGTTGCTAAAATTATTTTAACCAAAGCCAATTACTGAAGCTCTAGTAAATGTGCTAGGAAAATAATTACTTTCACACAATAGCACAGGCAGGATGAAAACATAAAACTTTGCCAGCAAAGACAAGAGGAAGTCCGAGATCAGAAATTGGTAGATTTGACGTGGTCCAACAAAGCTAAAGAATGGTCCTTTAAGATAAGGAAGATGCTGGCTATATTTTTTTATGGTAAAATGGAAAAAGTATTCAAGAAGTATACATGGTTTATTAAATGTCAACTGGAAATCCATACAACCTCACTTTCTGAATATTCAAGACAGTATTCAAGAAGTATACATAGTTTATTAAATGTCAACTGGAAATCCATATAACCTCACTTTCTGAATATTAAAGGCTAGTCTGACCAGGGCATACAACAGAGAAGTATAAAAACATGGTAAATGTTAGATTGTTCCAACCCAGTTGACAAAAAAAAACAAAACATGTGGAATTTTTTCCTACTATAAGATTAACTCACATGAAACAGAAAGATGGAAAGAAAAAGAGAAAAAGTTAACACACTTGCCATTATACAGCAGAACTATATAACTAAGAGAGCAGTCATTATACTAACTCATCAAAGACAGCATTATTAAAAATACATCAGTCAAAATCTTCTCTAGTTAAATTAACATACCAAAACCTCATTATAGAGAAACAGTATGTCCAAAATTACACCCAAGAAAAAAAATTGCACGCTAAAATAGAATTTTTTCAGTATGAGCATTAGAAATTGAAAAGTATAATGAATATGGCTGTCAAGGATGATGCAGGTGGCAAATCTAACGTGCAAGTCACACCATACTAATATTAAAAAAAAAAAAGAAGCAAATTTGAAATTAGAAAAACTATTCCTTTAAAACATATCTTACTAAAAGCAGACAGCCATTATATGACAGAAATATGCAAATTTGCAATTTGAATTATAGATATGTGGATCATGCAACAAGCAATTTTACATTCATCCAAGTAAGCCAAAAATATAAGTGAGAAACTACTATGCATTCTAGGCCATCTTCCATGCGTTTTTTTTAACTTTTTACATGTTAAAGTTAACCAGTTGTAATCTGCTGCTCTATAAGAAATCAGAACAGCCATCTCATCACTGATTTACTGTTCTACAGAGTCTAGAAGTGGAAGCACAATCCTGGCATGAGGCAACACTGACAACTGTTAAAAAGTGAGAATATTGATAGAAGTAATAACTACACCACTAATACAAATTTATGTTTTGTAGAAAACAAGTCAACTAGTAGAAACATTTGAAGTTTAACAATGGTAATCACAATGTCATAATTAGTCACAGGGAAAAAATAATGATCTAATGTAACAACAGCAATGTTAGAAAAAGGGGAAAGCTAGAGAACATAACAAATAATGAAAAGTTATCATAATCAGTGGTCATTAACTGTAACTTACTCCCCACTCAAGATCTGCATCCCTGGGAATAATATCTTCCAGTGCTTCTCTATGAGGTATGTATGCAATGGAGTAATTTTGGTTGTATAGAATCCTTTGTAGAGTCTTGGCAGCTATATCTCTTATTTTATCTATTTTTTCAACAGCTTGCTTTGCAATGCCTCCAACTAAATCAGTGGCAACTTTTGCATCAAATAGCAGGCGCATGGTATCTTTAACAACATCATGATCATGCATCTCAGGTGGATGCTCAACACCTTGTGCTTTCATGGAGCCAGTAGAATCCCTCTTGCAAAGGATATAAGTGCATCTCTCAAGGGCATCCATTGCAGCTTCGCGCACCCAGGAACCTACATCACCTCTATTGTCTACAGCATAGTCATCAAGTGCTTTGAACAAAGTCTGCATCACTTCGTTCTTGATTAGCAAATAAAGAGAAAGGTCTTCTTCAAAGTTAATATCAGAAGAAAAACTGGTTAATGTTTCACACACTGAGACTAATCCTCTGACAGCATTTACACGTGATTCAGCATCAGGATCATCAGGCTTATCCTGTAAGTAAAAGATATTACAATGCCAAACAAATCAATCAAAAACTTACACCAGGCCTAAGTCACATGGATTTATTTAACATAAAAGAATACTACCTCAATTGTACAAGAGCTACAGAGTCTCATTATTACAGCCTTCCATCTTACAGCCAAGAATTCGTAAGGTAAGATACCAAGAGCCAATGCTGCACCTCTTCTTGCAGCCACATTTGGGTCATCTAAGAGTTTCAAGTATTTTAAGGTCATCTCATTGGCAACTTCATCACCCAAAGCAACAAGATACGCTGGAACAAAATGCCTTAATGCACCAACAGCAGCAAACTGCATATAGAAATTGATCGGTAGAAATTCAGGCTAGCATGCAATCCAACTTCAGAAGGACTTTAAGGTCCATAATTATAAGAGAAGATAATTAAATGAAAACTAACATATGATGAGGCATACAAATGACATATGTCAGGACTCGTAAATTCACAAATGAACTAATGTCAGTAACTCCTAATTAGATGCAGACGTGGGGGAGCAAATAAATACCTGTATCTGAGCATTAGGGTGTTTCAGATTCTCATTTAGGGTATCAAGTAAACTTCTTTTTGTCTTCTCAGGTAGGGATACTTCAGAAAGGGATATACATTCAATGAATCTGGAAACAGCAGAACGCATGATTTCTCCTCCCTTTCCCCGATAAAGGCGTGCCTTCTCAATGGCAGGAACAATACCTGACAAAGTTTTTTGTTTGTCTGTGCATGAAAAAGAAATTATCACTAGAATACAAAACAGCAACTATAAAAGATGATCCTATAAGAACGAATTTTCTTTATGTGCATGTTTATTCAATTCCACTTGTCTGTACAAAAACAAAGCAACTTATCACTACAATATGAGAACAGATTAAGCTTCAAATTTCTCATGTGCACATTGATTTTGTTCAAGGAAGCAAAAATGAAACAGGAAAAGAAATCAATCAACTAATAAGCACATTAATAAGAGTTTCATATAATAAGTCCAAACAAGTAAAATTAATAACAGAACTAAAACTGCACTTTCACATGGTTTTATTATCAGACACTCATTATGAAGAACAAAGACTATTTTTGCCAGAGCAAAAAATCATAAGTAACAAAGTAAATGAGCAAAGAAAACAAGTACTGATCTAAAAGATACATAGACAGGCACATAGATATGCATGCAGGCTCAGCAAAAAAATGGCACAAGTTCAACCAATATGTGAAAGCTAAGTACCTAACATTTTGAAAAGATGCATTAGATTATAAGTGAACTGCTTGAAATGCATGCATATGTTGGGACATTTTGCAAATAATGTTGCTGACAAGATACGAGATCTGTAATTCAGATTCCTCAGGAAAATGTCTATACTAATTATAAGCTGCAAATCCTAGCACTTTACACAACAAAATATAAAAGGCAACAAAGGAAATAAATGCTACAAGACTCTTTAATATTTTCAAGATCATGTTCATTTCATTATTTTTCTATATGTGTGAAGCCTTGCACAAACAAGTTGACATAACATGATCTCTCAGGCCTATGGCATCTAATCCATGCTACTGATTTTGAAAATTACCTTGTACGTGGTAAAATCCCTGCCAATCAACACCAAAAAATTGTAATTGCTCAATTTATCATAACTATATGGACAATTATTTCTTGTATGGTATTGATTAATGAGGACATAAGCAAGAAGGCTGCAGTTACAAAGAGGTTGAACAATACAAGCAAGCCCACACACATGTATGCGGGTATGTACATTGAGAATTAGGATAGGTGGAAGTCCAGCCATGAATCGGGGTAAGCAATTGAACCCAAATCAGTTGTCTGAACACAAGAGACTTTCTCAAGTCGACCATAGCTAGCACCCTCAGTTGTTGTGATATTTTCATAAGATTTCCGGGTGATTCCACAATTGGAACTGTTGGTCTGTATTCTATGATATAATAAAGCAAATTGATTGACTGTATCACACTTTTCTAACAAAAATCATCCAAGGCACTTGCAACCTAAAGATTTATTAGCAAGAACACAAATCCAATCAGATGAAAGTTATAATGCATGCATGCATATTATGGTCTGTATTATAAGCACGAAATTTTTTAAAATAATAATTTAAAAAAAAACTAATCTAGAAGAGAACTGAGTATCTGCTGATGTAAAAGATTTCAAGCTCTTGTTTGGAAGAGAACCATAAGCATGATCTTGAGTCTTGACTAACATGGCTAATGACGAAAAATATGTATAGCAAAAGCTAGAGGAGGAGAAAGAGATATCCAAGCCAAGAATTTAAGTGCCAGTGCAGGCCATTGTTCCTCACAGCATGTACCTTGCCCATGTCATGGCGCATACCATGCTATGCAGAAACTAGAAAAAGAAATATCCTTGTTTGTTAAAAATAAAGAAACTAATAAAGAAAAATAGGTGCCATAATGGTCTGCACCAGGGGCTGCTACAGACCCAGTGCAGGCTGGTAACTGAAAACATGATCCAAGTATATCAAGATCAAATCTACAAGTAGCAAAAGTACAATAAATTCGAGCAAGTTACCAATTTCAAGGTACATGGAAGACAGGAAGCAGCTTAAGATGACATAAGTGTAACAAAAGAAGCATTAGAGAGATGCTTAAGTAATTTAAAGGTTAAAGCCGGCACAACCAGAAAATTGATGCCAAAGGCAATCAATAAATAAATGTCTTAAAGGGAGTCCCAGTGTATGAGGCTCCCACAACCACAAGCTTTGGAGAGGGTCAAATATATGCAGCCTTGCACCCACATGGAGAGAGATTATTTCTACGTTTCAAACCCATGATACTCGAGTTACACTGGACCAACCATATCATTGTGATAAAGCCCACCATCCTAAAATGACAAAATAAAGAATTATAAGTAGATGAATTATTGACTTTTATTCTTGTTGCGCTTAAGGAAGTCATTTAATGAATTTATATTATATTGCCACTAACGTACTCCAGCACAAATGAGTGTTGTAATAATATAATAGAATTTGTAATTCTATGGCTGTCACTGCAGTGATGCACAGTCATTCTTCCATCTTACATTAAAAGTTGGGAATAAGTTTGCCTTGAACATCCAACTCCATCTCAAAAAATTTGATGGATAAAAAATTCCTGTTTTGTTTGTGGTTCTAGACACATGCGTGTTCATGGTTGAATTCCTGGATATCATGTATAGAGGATTAAGGTTGTTTGAGCTACTAGGTATTGAATAATCATTTGGGCATTGAATTTAGACAAAAGTTAATAAACTTAAACCATGTACTTTGTATCAGAACAGAGTCTTTGTAGCCAAGAAAATGTGGTAGACACCATAAAGGATAGCAAAACAAATAGTATAGTGCAAGGTTTTAAATCTTATGGGATAGAGGCGTTTCCATTTTATCATAGAATAAGATGCCCCGCATTCCATCCCATCTCAATCCCCAACCCAATTAGGCATCCCAATACTTGCTTAGGATGCTTTTTTCTTAAAAATATTATTTATGAAGCTTTAGTATTTTATTTGATTTTTAAACATATTTGAACGTCAAAAGTTATATTTTTATGATAAATTAGATTTTTTTTTAAATTATAGTATTAATATATTATGGTTGAGACAGGACAGAACAGAATGATCCAAATGGCCCCCATCCTGCTGAGACTTGAATCATTAGTATAATGATTAGAGAATAGTATCTTTTTTGCCATTAGTCTCTTTATTCTTTAAGGGACTCCCATTTAACAAAGATACATACAATTCAAAGCTCAAAGTAGATAACATACTGACCAATAGGAATAACAAATCCAAGCTGATGCAAGGTCAGGACAAGTTCTCCAGCTGCTAATGTTGCACCATGGCGTGTGCACAGGTCCAATGATAGAGTGCAGGGCATTAATTTCTCAAGGACATATCCCACAAAATATTTGTGATCATATTTTGCAAGAGCAGAAAGAGCCTCTGCAGCCAATTCTCTCAAGCTCTTATCCTGAGAAAAATGAAGGGTGCATAAATTAGATATTGATCAAGAATCTGCGAAGATGTTTTAGCAGAATATGACAAATAGCAAGCTTTTAAAAAGCAAAACCACATGCATATTTGGCAAGTCATGAAGACCTCAACAACCATTAATAGTTTGCTAACAATTTTACATTGTAAGAAGGATGGAAAATGAAGATGGTATGAGCAAATGAATTAGATGTGATGATTGGTGCCCCACCCACAAAAATAAAAGAAATAAAATAGCCTTTTCATTTCAAGACATGATTCAAATTACAAAATTGATATAGCATCTTATTATAAACATTTACAGAAACATTATCAGAGGGTCCACCACTAAGATTGTCGTGAGAAGGTCTAACACACTATACATAGAGATATGCTAGAAGCAGAGAAATATTTTCAATAACAATGGCACTAAAAAGGTATTGTAGAAAAAAAATGAATCATTGCAAAATGCAAACATTGATTCCACCCACAAACAAAGTTCCAATGGTTTTAAATTTACATAAGCATAACCTTTAAATATTATTGAAAAAAGAAACTAAACTTATGACAAAATTAATTAGAAAAATTGGCCCTTCTAGGATTCCATCTCATCTCATATGGTCAAGTACTGAAAGACTTACTAGAAATCTTGATGCAAATAAATAACACAGACTGTTCTTGCAAAAGTTTACAGACAGCCAATGGTCATTCATTAAACATATGTGCTTGATTATCTTTACTCTAGTGTCATGTCATATCTTTGATAAATGACTATCGAAATTGAATAGAACCATGTAAACTTAGAGGGAGGAAGTGGAAACAAGCTTGCAAATCATGTATAGGAAAATAACAGCAATAATGCCCAAACCGTGTGTATGAGAACTCTGAAGCTTCAGGGAAAGAAAAAAATCCTACAGCAATTTTTGCCACCTGAGTGCAAAGTTGCATTCACAAACAGCTAATTCCATTACATATCCTACAAAATCATTAAAAAGTTTCACAAGAGAGAGCTCTTCTAAGAGCGAGGGAAATATCAGCAACAATGAGAGGTCCATCTTCAACATTCCTAAAAGATGAAGTTAAAATCATCCTGGATATTTTAAAAATCTCCAACAGTCACCAATACTTGACAAAAACATCATATTATCTCTAACTCAATTTTTTTTTTTCACCATTTGATAGAAGCTTAGCTTTCACTTGTTTAATTTGTTTCAAATAAGAATAACTTTGCATCATACTTAACAGTCTGCAATAGTTCTAAATGCTGGATTTTTGTAATATGACACAATGCCTGAGAGATGTGCAAAATGATAATCTGGCGGAAAGCATCGACGGAGAATTTGATAGAAAAATGAGGGGAGATTATGCCCTTTTTTTATTTTGGCTTGATTCATGATATGTTGTAGATCTAAGGATGATCTACACATTCGAAAAGGATAATTTTTCGATCATTTTATTTTTTATATTAAAATATATTTTTAATTAAAAATAATAAAAAAATAATGCTTAAAATTTTTCTGTAAAATTGGTAGCATGTTTGGAGATATAGATGCTAATTGCTCCTTTAATTTCATAATAATCTGATCTAATTTGGGCATGATCAATTCTACCCAAACTTAAGTCCAAATTCAAATAAATTTGAAAATATGTGATGATTAGTGTGCACCCATGTGCTGAAAAAAATATTGTAGAACTCCCAGTAGGGTCTTCAATTAATCTGAATTAAAATTTAATTTCCAAGATATTTTACAAATAAAAATTATTTATTTAAAATTATTTAAAAATATTTTATAAAATATAAAAATTATGAAAATTATTATTATGTGTAGATAAAGTAGAAGCATTTTTTAAATAGTTCAGACCTTTTTGCATTATTTTTAAAAATAAATAAATTTATATATTCAAAAATTATAAAAAAAATTATCGAACTAATTCATGCTTTTTTGCATGGAGACATAAGTTATATCATTTTTACAAACAATTGAAATTAATAAATTCAAAATTTATGGAAAAATAGTATCATGTTGGCAAAAATGCAGGGGTATTTTCTAAACAAATTCATGCATTTTGTTGCACTAAAACATAAATTACATGATTTTTAAAAAAATTAAAATTGATAAATTTGAAAATTATGAAAAAAAAAGTATCATGTTGCTAAAAATGTAGAGATATTCTGAACTAATTCATGCATTTTTTGCACTAAGGGGTAAATTTTATGATTTTTAAAAAATAATTAAAGTTAATAAAGTCAAAAATTATGCAAAAATAGTATCATGATGGTCAAAATGCAGAGGTATTTTCTGAACTAATTCACTCATTTTTTGCCCTGAAACATAAATTTTATGATTTGTTGAAAATAATTAAAATTAATAAATCCAAAAATTATGAAAAAAATAGTATTGTGTTGCTAATAATGCAGAAGTTTTTTTCTGAATTTATTCAAACTTCTTACTGTGTTATATTGTAAATTATCTAATTTTGAAATAGTTTAAAAATAATTATTAATTTAATTACAATTTTTTTTATATGTGTTTATGAAACTTGGAACCCCTTGATTGACAAAAGCTGAATCTTAAGCTCATCAACAAATATTCCACATAATCCCCTTGGAACCTGCCCCACCCATTTGTTTTTTCATCATCCAATTTTCAACCTTTCATTTTATGTAGAACCAAATGTCAAAAAGAAATATTTTTCAGCATAGTTTCAAGCATGGAATCACAATCTGGTCCATCTAGACTATCTTGAATTGAATCTGTGAGAGACTATATCTTGAGATGACCATGGGACAACTAGTCTATATGCAAACCATAGGGTCTCAGTCTATCCTGATTAAAACCAGCCAGGACCCACCAGGTTGGTAACCAGGTCAGCCAGGACCCACCAGGTTGGTAACCAGGTCAGCCAGTACCATCCTGGACAGCAGTGGAACCTGATGCAAAAAAGAAAAGAGCACAAGGCTGTCTCCTCTTTCAGCCCGCAGAAGAGAGAGAGAGAGAGAGAGAGAGAAGATAAAGGAGAAGAAAGGGAAAGGAAGAGCTTAAGGTACATTTTTTCATTCTTTTCCTCCAAAGCACCAGTTCCAATCAGCATTAGCGGTACTATAATGTAGGACAATCTATGGAGGAAGGGAATGTGATCGGGTTTTTTAGGGTACGGCTAAAACCTAAAGGTGCTGGAATTTCAGGATAAGACCTGAGTTTTCAATAAAGCTGAAATGCCAAGGCAACGCTGTTGAAGAAAAAGAGGTTATGGACAACAACCATCTAACCCAGGGTTTAGGATTTCAGGGCTTGAATTGGGTTCTTAGAGCTTTTTTTATGCAATTGAATAGACAAAATCAAAAGTTTGCTGAAAATTTTTGGACGTGAAAGAATTAGGGAAGATAGAAGTATGTTCTTGATAAATGAAGATTAGAAGAAACGCAAATAATGTCTAGCAGAAATGAAAGATCATAAGGTGAGGGAATATTGGACTCACTCTGGAACCTAGGAATCACACTGAGGGTTGCAAACCTAATGCTTGCTTTCCAACATGACACCACAGGTGAGGGAAGAAACTGATATTCCATTCATCATCTGAATAAAAATTAATTACATGACTCTAAGACCCAAGTTTTTATAAGAAAGAAAACTCTGTCAATTTTTGTAATCCCAAAATGACCTCCCATAAGGGGTGGTTACTGCTTATGGTTATTGTAGTAGGAACATGTTGTGAACAATACTGCTAATAATAACTTGGTCCATAAAGCTATCAAACAAAGATTGAGATCTTTTAATCTTAGTCAATCATTCCAAATAAAGATTGAGATCTTTTAATCTCAGCTAATCATTCCAAAATAACAACTAAAACTAAATAAACCAGGAAAATACAGAAATTTGGTGACTAAAATAAAATCTTATAAAAAACCCAAAGTTGTGGCATTGTGGTGCATGAAGGCACAATCTTGGGTTTTAAAAATCTACCTAATGCTAAAATATGACAAACAAACACCAAAAGACCCTATAAAACTCACTAAAAATAACAAACAACAAAAAAAATAATGAAAAAAATGGCATCCTAATCATTCACCAGGAAGACAGCCCATCACAATTGTTTTGGATGGATAGTACCTTCACGATCCAACTCTCCAAGTATCATGATTTAAAACCTCGGTTTTAAGGTCACTCTTCACACCTTCAAAAATACTTGTGTAGTTCATTTACATCAAGAGTTATTGCATTAAAGCCATCAAGCGTAAAGAAGGACTAGATAACAAAAGAAAGGCTGGAAGCCTCTCTTCACCATAATACAATAGAAAATAAATAATAATAATAATAATCATTTATGTAAATAAGGTACAGAAATTGGGAAAATAAAATGCAGAAGATAAGAAATCAAACTGGGGCAGGATGACATTATTGTATAGTAAAAAGAAGAATACCCAGTGTGTTATTTTGTTGCACAGCAATTCTTCAACAAAAGAATGGAGATAATCATTGTACTGAGCAATGCTAACAGCAACATGAAGGTAAGAATTTGCTCGTGAGGCAAGAGAGAAATAATCAGCTGTATTCACAATGTCAATGCCATGTGGAAAAGTTCCTTGTCTTCCAACATTCTCTTGAAAAGCTGCAGAAGCTGCTCTTCTGCAATTAACCTAACATCATAGGGAAAAATAATGATACCCCAACATTTTGACTAAAACCATCATGTGACCTCTGTACAGCTGTCAACAGAAGAAATCCAGAAACTCTAAATATGGCATAAGAAAATCTAATCACCTCTCGGTCATAACAAGCAACTGTCAGAAGATGTGGAGCAAGTTGTTCCAAAACACCTTTCATATCTGAGCTGGAGTATGCACGGCCAAATGCCCAGCACACATATGCAGCAGCATCACGCACATGAGACCCAATGCTGTGTGAACCTCTTCGTATGTCATAATGCAAGGCCTGCAAAACCCATGCTTTTAGCAAGGCTTGCTGTTACAGTACTTCTCATCTTAATCAATTTTTGACTTCATTAGATGATTCTAAGTACATGGAGATTATGTTGCTTAAAGACTGTCAAGTATCAAGCAAGGTGGATTATATGTATCCAAGTATTACTTGCTAAGAGCCAAGAAATATGTATGCAAAGAAGCATGTTTGGGCATTATTTTATATTTACTTCAACGCTACATGGATTGGCATGATTATTGGATTTTCCAGATCAAACAAAGGAGGAATCAAGGACTTCAAATGTATAAATTTTCCTATAATAGTTGTCTAACTGACAAATATGCAAAAACAATACTTAAAATTCAAAACAAGATTTAAGTTTTATCCATGTTGTGCTAAAACAAACCTAATTAAGAACTTCCAGATGAAGGGAACAAACTTTCCAACTTAGAACCTTGATCAATGTCATCAAGGTTTCTGCACATGGAGAATCTATAATTAGCAAGAAGCATACAAGGACAAGTGAAGATGTTGATGGCCCAGGTGATAGGTAACACAGGGATGGCCTGAGGCCCATCAAGGTGGGCCTGAGTTAGGCCATCTGGGCCAGGCAATTTACACCATTCGGCCAAGCCATGCTCAAGTTTCCAAGCCTCAAACAGATTGAAGAAATTTATGCATGGTCAACACCTACTACAACCATGGCCTCCCTGCACTAGCTCTTGCTCTCAACACAAGAAATTTATGCATGGTCAACACCTACTACAACCATGGCCTCCCTGCACTAGCTCTTGCTCTCAACACCTTGTGCTTACTGCAGCCACAACTACCCAAACACTCACTACAAGCCCTATGCTTTAACAAAAACCTTCCCCCACCCCAACCCAAGACAATGCTCCCCTCACATTTTTAACATAGCCATTGTCCAAATCAGACCATGTCTCTCGGAGAACTCAAGATGGGACCAGCTTTAGTTCTAGTTGAGTCATACATTGGCTGTGAACAAGTGGAAATATCCATGCAATTAGCTTGGTTTGGGTCAGCTAGTCCATAACACTTTATGATGACTGATTTCCATGATAGTTTACAAAAGGAGTTTTGAGGCCAAAGTTAATGCAAATTCAAAGAGCAGCAGATTTTTACTAAAGTCACTTCATGTTCCTTACTGAACCATCATTGGGTCTCTATTAGCCAAACTAACTTCACTGAGGTAGATTTTTGCAACCCCCCCCCCAACCTGAAAAAAAACAAAAAGGATAGACGTGACCTCAAGGACTTGGGCAGAAAAGCTTACAAGCTTGATGCAAAGTAAATTTGGCTGTGGAAATACGAAACCAACTCTGCTAAAAATTTAAGCGTGAATGGTTGGGCATCTGAAAATGGCAATGGATAATAAAGTATTGTTTATCAGCAAAATTCTAGTATTTTAGTCTTTCTTACTCTATCAATGTTGTGCAGCCTAGGATATTGCTTGGTTTATTTAAACACATTCATGTAGACAGCTGTCAGAATCAAGGCAAAGGTCAAGGATAACACTAATAGGCAAAGGTAGAAAGTTAAGAATTAGTGTAATCCAGCAGGATTTTTGTGTATAAAATCTTTCACAGATAAGATGTATGCATTTTGAGCATTCATACTGTAGTAGCCTTCCTACTCTCTCTCTCTCCTCCCCCCCTCCCCCCACCCCAGCTTATTCTCTGACTATGATCCACAGTAATATATCATTGTTATGGGGTTCATATAACCATCATAAATTGGGTCCCATTCACCATCATAACATGTTCCAACCGCACTGTCAAAATTATAGAACACTCAAATATTCAGATACAGTATAAATTGTAATGCTTTATCGCAAAATGCCATAGTAAAAACCATTGGGAGCCAATAAGTTCGAAGTTCCATGATATACAGATCGGATATTTAGTCCACATCAGCAGCCCTTAGAAAGCTCACTCAAAAAGTTGCACACGAAAACTGAAATTAATCAAACTTCTTGTGAGTAAACTAAATATCAGCACTCCAAACTAATCAGTAATAATTCTAGAAACGACAGAACTAAGAGCTCCAAGCAACAAGAAGTAGCCAAGTATAATGTAATGAAGTTGGGAGGAATCTGACTGAATTTCAGATAGACTGCAAAAATATATTTATAGAAAAAATATGATAAAATAAACAACTGACTTTTGAATTAGATTGGATATTCAAGACAAAAGGCACATTTTACCTTAATAATTACAGGAACTACTTGAGGAAGACTGACAGGTAGCAGCAAGCCTCTCCGAGCCAGCTCTGCCAAAGCCAAGCAGCCTCCATGCCATGAACCATCTCCCTGCAAAACCACAATAAATCAGAAACTCCCAAAAAAAATTCTGAAATCATTCATTTCTCTTGAAGAAAAATTGTACATCATTGATTTGTGGAGGAGGAAAATTTTTCCCTTTTCTTTGTGGGTACATCTTCTGATGGCCAAATCAATGAGCAAAGAGTTCAAAGCAGTGAAAAATGAAGGGCTTATGGTCATTGGTTTTTAAAATAGAAGCAGAGGAAGAATAGGAAACAAACCTCTCCAGGTGAAAACAGCTCTAATATGGAAGACAACACCTCTTCAGAAAGGGCAGACGTCAAACGTGCAGTTATTCGACCAATGCCTTTCGCTGCAGACCAACGTACAACTGTGTCCTGCACTGTAATATAATTATAACATGCTTCAAATAGCAATATAAACAGAAACAGGATCTAAACCACCTAAGCAACAATTCTAGCTTAAAATATTAGAGATGCCAAAATATATCTTGTGAGATATGTAATTATATATTATCTAGGCATACATTTGAGAGTAACTTTAATGCTAACCAGTCGCTATAGCTTCACTGTTGTGGACCAGTGCATGGCTATACATCCAACTAACGATATTTCTAAGCAAACTTTTGTCATTATTTTGCCATTTTAAAAATCACACTGTTCTACCACAAGAAAAGATGATGGACTGCACATATTACTGTCTCCACAGTCATGAAGCAATAACAAGACCATGTTACAATAAAGGAAAAGCAGTCCCCTGCAGTAACTATTTTCATGCAAAGCACTTTCTCTCACACACACAAACACACATATGCATGCAAGAAAACACATGTTTTTTGTGTTATGTTTATGTTCCCTGAAACTTGACAATCTCCTTGTCTCTTTTTTTTGGTTGGGGGGGGGGGGGTGTTGGAATGCATGTCTGAGGTATCAAGACCTAGAGTTGGCCTACGGTGGCCCTATGTTTGGCATTGTGTACATGTATTGTGTGTATTATCTTTCATGGCCTTTCCATGCATAACCTAGTTCATATGAAAGTAAAAAAGATGTGCTGTTCGCAAAAAACAATCATGTCAACATGATAGTTTTTTTGCTAGTAGCTATTATGGAATCACCCAACCAGGTCCGATATAGACTTTCATGCATCTTGCTGACTGCAGAATTCATGCAAGATATTTGTGTGCCAGAGTTCATGCAAATGAGTGTTTGCTACTGCTAACCATGGTTAATCCTAGCATATCTCTCAAACTGATTACCGCCACTCTCAATAAGTTCTGTTCATACATGCCAGAAAACATGTTTCCCACAACATATGCTAAGAAAGTGCTTGGGAAACAAACTGAAAGATGTTTAGAAACAGGGAAATCCTAGGAAATGTTGCAGAATGTTCAGAAACATTCCTACTTAGGCCTCTTCTCTGTTTGCCATCTGCCTGAACATTAAGATTTAAGAGTGAGCTGAGGGGAGTAGAATAACGCTCTACTCAATTTTTGGATACGTCTGATTCCCATTCAGTAGCTGTGCAGAAAGGATGTTAGGACATGTTTTAGTGTCATTACTGTGTTTATGATGATAAATGTTGCCAAAGAAACAAGACATCCCCGCACTTAATTGAAACTTAACATTAAATCATGAGCCAAATACCATGTAGTTACATAAGAAATTCTGCTTTCCCCAATATATAAATTCTCAAAGTGATGGTTTTAAATAACATGTCACAATAACAGCCACTATTTAACTGTTTCATTACAGCACTTTAAGTGACATTTATAAATGTCAATGGCCAAATAAAACAATCGCAGTTACGCATACACTATGGATGCCATAGAATAGCAACTTATGGCTGCTGTTGCCCATATCACTGTTCATTAATAGAATATTAAAGTTAATCAATACTTACAAGCAGTGATTCAAGCCTCGATGAGACAGAGGTTGAGACGTCTCACTACAAAGAGGTTCCAGGATCAATCTCAAACGTCCCGTCCCGTCCCATCTTGTTTCGACCACAATACATTATAACGTCAATTTTAAATAGTTCTAATTTAGCATAAAGATATAACTTTTAAAGTTCAAATATGTTTAAAAATTGAACAAAACAATAAAGTTTCATAAATATCTTTTTTTTCTAAGAGAAAAAAGCATCCCAACCAAGTATTGAGGTGCCTGACTAGGTCGAGGATTGAGACGGGATGGAACTTGAGATATGTCATTCTGTGAAAAAATCGAGTCACCTCTATCCCATGAGATTTAAAACCTTATAAGTTTATAAGGATCCATATAGAAGATAATATTGAACAATGATTTGTCGAATAATGGCATTATTTGTTGTAGTTATGCATTGTTTCAGATTATATTTAATAACAGCCACTCTTAGACAGTAATATAATCATATCAAGATATTTCTCATTTTTAAGCCAAACAATAGTCCATTGTTATGTAATAATGACCAACAACAGTCCTGTCCGGTCATTTCATATTTTTAACAGCATTACTAAAAACTTTTTCGAAACAGTGATACAGCATTAGAGAGAGAGAGAGAGAAGAGAGAGAATTTCACCACTTTTTAATGACTTGCACAAACATAAAGAAAAAGCTCAGATGCGAATGAAACAGTGGGAAACAGGCACATGAGATAGTCAAAAAGAAAAGGAAAGGTAATTTAAGCATGGCTTCGAAAATATGAATAAACTTTGTGTGATTTGGTGAGCAGTAGCTGATTAAGTATACACCAAATCAGAAGAAAGAAGATCGCAGAATTTTGCCACACATACATACCGAATCTCTTAAACCAGAAAGTAACAGCTCAATTATCTCCTCCACAATTTCTGGGACATCCATATCCTCTTCATTTAGGCAACTTGCATTTTGTGTATTATTGCAACTGTCAGCATGTTGACCATAGTCAGTTGAAGAACCTTGTCCAGCAGCATTGAGCAAAAGATTTTCTCCTAAAAAGCTATTTTTTCCCTGCATGAAGAAGCTAATTGATCAAACAAAAGAAAATATTGAAAGTAGAAACAGTACCATTCAGTTTCCTTCATTATTAAAGCATAATCAGATATTAGCCCTCCTAAAACTGATAATAAAATAGAAAACCCCTGCATCTACAATATGGAGAAAATCAAACTGGTTACTGATAATAAAGTTGCCTCTTTTTTAGATACTTTTGCATAAGCATGATATGGGAATCATCTTGATCTCTTCTTCTACTCCATCTTAAGAAATATATGATGACCAATCCAGTGTAAACTAATTGAAAGATAAAACTTTACATAAAGGAGTAGAGTGTGCATTATTTATGAGGCAAATAAAGATTACACAATCTGGGGTTCTCTCAAATATAGAGTTGAAGGCATTAGCTAAGGCTTCAGTAATAAAATCCAATAGCAGGAAAACCACACGCACCAATCACATATAGAGGGTTGCAACATGGCTGACAAATCTGGATCTAACAGCTACATAGTGATCAATACAGCTATGGAGTGCATATGGTACAGTAGGAAATTGAATTTGCCAAAACATACTTATGAAGATTGCATTTCAGTTTGTAGGCTTTATTATCCTCCACCTGAATAACAAGTCTAGGAGGTTGTTACAATATGAACTTCTTGTGAATCTTCATGGAGGCATGCATTCTTCACATGTTGTGAATCAGAAAATGTTGCAAAAGAAAAGGTAAAGCATTGTGCAATCCAAATGGTTGACTTCAATGAATCACTTGAAGGTTGACATTATATTCGAATGATGATATTGGAATTCCTTCATTGGATATCTAGATTGGAGAATCAAATTAGCGAGCAAACATGGATCTACCCTTCAATAGTTTCAAAATTTTTATTTCCCAAAGGTTGTCTAACATGAGAACAAGTCCAGTATGCTAAGGTACAGCATGAGCTCTTTTAATCCTATTATTACCCCCCATTTCTAAAAGATCAACCAATTCACAATTGTTACTTGTTTTGCCTCAAAGAGTACAACCTCACTTTATTTGAACATTATCATCATGACTACAATTCATAGAATTAGATTTATCACTAGAACTTTGAGGTGGTAGGAGATGGAGAGTTAGTCTCTGAATAGAAGAGCTAACTTGTGAAAGTAGTTCACCGCTTCTAGGAACTGCTACATATCATCCATGGCACCACCAAGGTTTCCTAAACCATGAACTGATACCAAACTAATATCAGACCGGTTCGACTTGGTACTAGACCAAACCAAACCGGCAGCATATCAACGATTCGGGGTGGGTCACTATTTTTTACCCTTTTTCGTATTTTTTCCTTTTTTCTTTTTTTTATGTAGTATACGAAGTTGAGAGCTTCTGTAAGCTATCATGCACTCTTCTCTCTCTTATTTTTATTCAAAATTATTTAAATAAATATCCATTTACTTAAGATTTTTCATATTTAACTAAGATTTCTCATAAAATAAAGGAAATATCCCTATTTGAATTCAATAAAAACATCAAAAAAATCAAATTCCTTAAGAATAAAAGGTTAACTCTCCCTCTCAAGAACAAATTCAGAGAATTTCAAGAAATCACGGTTTAGCAAGTATACTTTCACTCTAAATAAAAATTTAAAAAAATCAATTTAACTTAAAAATAATAAGAAAATAAAATACTAAGAAAAAGTATCTTAAAATATAATTTATAAGGTTTTAGTTAACACTTAATCAAATTCATAGGGTTTTCACACTTAGACAAGATTACAATAATAGTGAACCTCACATTGACCTATGCCGACTTGATCCACAACTTATTAAAATAATAAAATTAAATTTGTCATAAAATCATAAGATTAAAACATATTAGTTAGGGTCTAAATTATGATGTGTCACTAGACTGGAGGCCCCCCCTTAAGAAAAATAACTCGACTTCCCATCTAGTGATACATCATATAGTTTGAAACGTAAGAAATATATTTTAACCTTAGGATTTTATAGTAAGTTTACTTTTATTGTTTTGATAAACTGTGAATCTAAGTCGGCATTAGTTAATATGAGGTTCACTATTACTATGATCTTATTTAAGTTTGAAAACTCAATAAGTTTGATCAAGTGTTAACCAAAGACTTACCAATTGTATTTTAAGATATTTTTTTAAGTACTTTGTTTTCTTATCATTTCTAAATTAAATTAATTTTCTAAGGTTTTTATCCAAAGTGAAAGTACCCTAACTTGATAATTTGCTAAACCATAATTTTTTAAAATTCTCTAAATTTGTTCCTGAGAGGGAAAGTTGACTTTTTATTCTTAAGGAAATTGATTTTTCTGATATTTTGTTAAATTCAAAAGGGGAATATTTTCTTTATTTCCATAAGAATTATTAAATAATATTTATTTAAATAATTTTGAATGAAAATAAAAAAGAAGAGAGAGGATATAAGCTCACATAAGGCCACATGCGACCCAGCACACCCACTCATCCCCCTAACCCGCAGCCCCACCCAATTGATTCTAGGTCTACAACGGTTCAACACAGTTTGAGCTCGTTCGCACCAATTCTAGGTCCGCACCAAACTGAAATGCAAATATGAACTGATTCTCAGTCCACTCAGTTCGGTACTACTTACCATGGGCAACAAGTTATGCCCAAAGATCAGTTCATCTTAGGCAAAATACTTCTTTAATAGTTTCCAACCTCTCTTGAGGTTTACAAATCATTGCACTGATGCTGAACTTTGGCTGGTGGGCAACTTCAAAATTACTTTCAAATTTGTTCAATGTTCCATCTTAACCAGCAGCAGAGGGGAAAAAATGATATATGTCTTTTCCCTGCATTCACGCATACTATCTGGTTCTCAAACCATTTCACGTCGTGCCCATTTGATTTATCATGTAAGTTGAATATGCTGAATCTACAATCAATTGAGGATCCATGTCACACAGATATTAAAGAAGCTAAGAGGCACACCTCTCTTTACAATTCTTGTCGTTATTCTAAGAGAGTGTGCATAAGCAGCAACTGGCCTCACAGCTGGATATTAACTGCACACTGATGCTTCCAATATCTCAAGCAACTGAAAGGAAGAAACAGAAAGACAAGAATCACACATTTTAGCTTTTTTAGCAATTATTCATATTCATAATGCAGGGAGGATCTGCATGTTTTATAGTTGCATGAAGCTTCTATCTTAAGTGCTGTACTAGCTTCGCAAACTCTCAGGAAACCTGCTCCTGCACCTGCTTTCTAAGTGCTCCCATTCTTTCTTCTTTCCTTTGAGAGGTTTTCTTCCCTACTCCCTCACCCAAATCTGCCCCTAGACGGTTCTCACTTCAGGTAACTAAGCTCTTCTTTACGACAGTTTTGGCTGTCTAATATGAAGAATATATGTCCACACTAGATTAATCATCGAATCCATATTCCACACGAGATAACAAGGGTAGAGATATATTTCAGATTTACTTGGCATCTCTCTTTACAGAACAGGAAGGAAATAAAGGAATAGCAAAGATGAAATACCTAGAAGACGTATGGATTGAAGTATTCTAATACCATACCATGACTTAGTCTCATATGACAATACTGGATCTAGTTCCTTGATCCATTTAAAGGAAGACCAGCCAGATATGAAAATATTGCCCGCTGAAATATGACTAAACAGGTTATCAAGCAATAAATAATATAATGGAATAGAAAAAAATATCTAGAAGGAATGGGGAAAGAGAAGAAGAAAGGGGATAAAATATGTAAAGATAAAGTAATGAGGAGAAGAAGGGGTGTAAATCTGATGAACCAAGTTATGCACTCTCTTTTGATATATTGTTGAATTAGAGTAACTACCATGAAGAAAATATTATCAAATTGTCCACTACAATACATAATTTAAAATAGATGTACAGCTAAGTTATGGCATATGTACAAGATCTGAATATTGCAAACAAAAAACAGAGAGTGAGATTCACTGTGTATCTTCAACACTTCAACTGAGTTATGCCACATTCAGAGAAAATCTTATTCAAGCAGCTAGGTTCTTTCTAATATTTCAACTTCAACATAACTATTTTATGAATGTACTCAACAAAACAGCCACGCTTAAATGAGTTTATCACAGCCAAACCATACATTATTGGACTCAATAACCCAGAGGGGTAGGAGTGAGATCAAACATACAAAAGCATACTTCTAGCACCATACTGGGAAATCAGGTAATGCTAGAGAAGTGCAAAGAAACTCAAAGGAATGAAACATGCTATAACAAAAACATAAACCAAGCTGGGAACTGGAAACAGTAGTAACATCATACCACTAAAAGCCCATATGAAAGAAAAGCTGGCTGCTGCCTGATAAAGCTAAATAAGACTGGCTATGAAGTGAGAAAAATACAACTATATATAATAAGCAGAAGACATATTATCTCGACAACTAAAAAGATGTTTAAGACTGTGACAAACCACATAGCGCCATGATGGAGAACGATGAGGCAAACAAGTTAACCCAACACGTTGTGATAATTTAACCAAAAATTTTCTAAGTAAAGAACTCCGAGTTGCAATTGTCGACTTCATCAGGAGGGAGATATCATTCCAGGTAGTAGAAACTACATTGAGCAGGATTTTTCGGCTTCCAACCTGCATTACTAATATTATCAATCTCATGAATAATATATAAGTATAAAAAATATGGTCTTAAATTGAAAGACCAAAAGATACATAACAGTCTAGATTAAAATTCCCAAAAGCATTTCATTGACGACCTAAGAAAAAGACATGAGAAGGTGAGAAAACCACTGACAAAGGCAGCTCCTGTAACTGACACAGAAAAGGATTTCACCAACAACACAATTGCAGCTCTATACTGTTAACATATGCACAACTAAAACAGAAGATTGCAAAAGTTAAAAAAAAACAAGTCTGTAACAAGCTATTAACATATAATTATAAGAAAGTACAATTCAACTTACACAGATTAAATGTGATTTTCAGGGTTAGTTAATAGCTAAAAGGAATTATAGCCTAACTGAAACCAGTGCAATACAATATTGGTCCTGCAATAAGATTGATTAACTAGACTTCATTCATTTTTTCTATATATATGCTGCATGACAACTTTTGCTAAACAAAGTGTTCAACTACAGCAATGAAAAGAACAATATCTAATGTCTAACTTAAAGAACGTAATAACTAAACAAATTATAGGAGACTGTTAAATCAACCTAAAGAATGTTACAATTAAACCGGTTATAGTAGATTGTTAAATTGTTTATCATCCAGGAAGACAACAGTAAGTTCTATGTGGAGCGTGCTCTATCATCTTTTAGAGTAGCCAGAAACAAGCAAGTCTTTAACAAGGTGATCATGAGAACCTCCTGTTTGTTGATATCAATATCTGACGTCAAGATTGACAAATGACTACATGCATTGAATGATTAATCATGAAGCAAACAACAACTTAGCCGGTCGGAATAGACTTTGTTTATAATGTAAAACAATTTGCAACATGTTATACCATTAACATAGAATGCACCTCCATATACAAGGGTAAAAATCAATATCCAGTGTGGCATAATAGAATGGTCGGTACTTGTTAGACCCACATCCTTTATTACATAAAGGATTTAATTTCTCCTAGCAGAGTTAATTTGTTGTTAGTTTTTGGCTAAAAATAGTTAGAGTCGTATACAATCTTTTGAAAGATGCACTAATGGAGATGATAAAGCATAACCCAAAGGATTCATAGTCTATGCCGATATATGCATCAAGCAAGAGTCACAAACATCAAAGGCATCATAATGTTAGATATGTTGGGTGTCTGTGCTTCATGGGTTGGGAGAGGGAAACCTAAGCTCAAGCATAATTTGAATGTACTTTACACAAACTACCCAAAAAACACAATCTTGCATTTTTTGGTGCCAGCATTTGTCCTTATATAGGCTTGCATT
Source organism: Metroxylon sagu (assembly GCA_017589505.3). Taxonomy (NCBI): domain Eukaryota; kingdom Viridiplantae; phylum Streptophyta; class Magnoliopsida; order Arecales; family Arecaceae; genus Metroxylon; species Metroxylon sagu. The sequence continues at coordinate 460,751 of JACVBY030000621.1, forward strand.
TTGAGGTGCCTCTAAGAAAATGCTATAACACATTAAGGTTTTTTTTTTTTATGAAAAGGAATACGATACTTATAAAAAAATTAATTCTAGTATCAAAAGTATATCATCAAACCTTGTCTCTGTTTCATGTTTAATAAGGTAGAATCTGAAAACTCTGCCTGTGTATAAAGATTTTATACATAACCGGTCCCAACCTAGAATAAAGACAGAGGGCTGTGGTAGATTGATGGCCAGCATAAAATTATAGTCACACCCTATGTCCAATAGAGAAAATCATTAAAGATTGAGCATTCCCCGGAAGTGATGTGCTACAATGAATCTCGAGTGTAATGAAAAAGGCAACGATAGATAGGGCGATCCTCAAAAGCGACACATCACATCGACGCCTGGGTATGGTAAAAAAACAAGCAAGGATTCTCACACCTTCATGGATGGATATGGCTCAAGAAGTTAGTCTAAGAAAATAAAAATAAAAATAAAAATAAAATATAAAATATGTTTAGCAACTTGGAATATAGGGTCATTAATAGAAAAAATAATAGAACTAATAAATATAATGACTAAAAAGAGAATTAATATAGCTTGCTTGCAAAAGATTAAGTGAATAAGAAAAAAAGCAAAAGAAGTTGATGGTTTTAAACTTTGGTATGCAGATACATATAGGAATAAAAATGAAGTAAAAATTATTGTAGATAAAAGCTTAAAAGATGAAGTTGCAGACATTAATAAGAGATAGAATAATTTTAATTAAATTAGTGTTAGATGAAGAGTCAATTAATATTATTAGTGTTTATGCTCCTCAAGTAGATTTAGATAGTGCAATAAAGAAAAGTTTTTTGGAAGATATAGATGGACTAATTCAAGAAATTCCTATTAGAGAAAAAATATTTATCGAAGAAAATTTGAATAGATATGTAAGAAAATATAATATAAGTTTTGAAAGAGTACATCAAAATTATGGATTCAGAGATAAAAATAAAGAAGGATATACCATTTCAGAGTTTACAATTGCATATGATTTAGTATTAGTCAACACATATTTAAAAAGACGGACTCTCATTTAATAACTTTTAAGAGTAAATATAATGCTAATCAAATAGATTTCTTTTTTAATATAAAGATTGATCGAGTATTTTGTAAAGATTGTAAGGTTATACTGTATGAAAGTCTAACTATACAAAATAAATTGATAGCTATGGATGTATATATTCAAAATGGAGGAAAAGGACTAAAAGGTATAAAAATCTAAGGATTAGGTAGTAGAATTTAAAAGAAGAGAAACTAATAGCTTTTAAATATAGAGTGATGAAAAAAAATGAAGTATAGATGGAGAAATCAATATCATATAGAAGAAATGACTAATAATATTAGAAAAATAACTACAAAAGTGTTAAAAAGTCAAAAGAAAAAGGACCATATGACAAGAAAACTTAGTGGTAAAATAAAAAAGTTCAATTAGCAGTTAAAACTAAAATAAAAGGCTATAAAAAACTACCTAAATGTAAGAATAAAAAAGTATATAAAAAGTATAAGATGGTTAAGAAATAAGTTAAAAAAGTCATACGGACGACTAGATACAAGGCATACACAAGCTAGAAACTAAAGATGGAGAGAGATATATATATAATTGCAAGAGTAAGGGATAGAAAAACTAAAGATATGTTTCACGTTAAATGCATTAAAGATAATAATCAAAAAGTTTGGATTAAGGAGCAAGATATCAAGAAAGATAAAAAAGCTATTTTAATAAATTATTAAATAAAAATCATATAGATAATTTAGGATGCCTTATTAGCTCTATCCAGGATAAAGTTATGGTGTATACACATATAATTAGAATATCTAAGGTAAAAGAGGCTATAAAAAAATATCAAAGTAGGAAAGGTTATGAGACCTGATAAGATTTCTGAAGAAATTTAGAAATATTTATGTGATGCCGGAGTAACTTGGATAATAAATTTATTTAATAACATTTTAGAAACTAAAAAGAAGCCTAATGAATAGAGAAAGAACACTATAATACCAATTTATAAGAATAAAGAAGATATTCAAAACTACTCTAATTATTATGGCATCAAGCTCATGAGTCATACTATAAAACTTTAGCAGAGAGTGGTTGAACATAAGTTAAAATGTACTACAAAAATATTAAAAAATTAATTTGATTTTATGCTAGGAAGATCGATTATAGAAGCTATTTTTCTCCTTAGGAGGTTAATGAAGAAGTATAGAGAAAAGAGACAAGATCTTCATATAGTTTTTATTGATTTAGAGAAATCATATGATAGAATTCCTAAAAAAATCTTATGGTACATACTAAAAAAGAAATAAATACCCATTAGATATATTAACATAATAAAAGATAAGTATAATGGAGCAGTTGCTAGTATAAGAACTACTAGTGATAATATTAGTGAATTCCTTATTACAGTAGGTTTTCATCAGCGATCTTCTCTTATTCCCCATCTTTTACTTTAGTTATAAATGAGCTTACTAAATATATTTAGGATAATATTTTATGATATATGTTATTTGCAGATGATATAATACTAGTGTATAAAACTAAGACTGAAATTAATCATAAATAAAACTATAGAGAAATGCATTGAAATTTAAAGGTTTTAGGTTAAGTAGGATAAAAACAATACATAGAATGTAATTTTAGTACATTTAAAAAATAAAAATGAATGTAGAGTAAAAATTGAGGATCATTGAAGAAAAAATTTTATAGATCCATCATAAGACCAATTATGCTTTATGATATGAAATGTTGGACAGTTATAAAAAAATACGTATATAAAATGAATGTAGTAGAAATGAGAATATTAAAATATATGTATGGTCATACAAAAAAAATAGAATAAAAAATGAAACCATTCGTAAAAAGATAGAGATAGCTCCAATTAAGAACAAATTAAGGGAAAGACAACTTAAATAGCTTGAACATGTACAGTGTAGACCTAGAGATGCACCTATGTAAACGAGTGATTTGATACATGTAAAAAAAAAAAGATATAAAGGTGGACTAAAAATTGCATAGGAAAAAGCAATAACAAAAGACTTAAAATCTTTGCATTTTACAAAAAAAAAAAAAAAAAAAAAAAACTCAAAACCGAATAGAATGAAGAAAAAGGATTCATATAGCCGATCCTAACTAGTTTGAGATTAAGGCTTTGTTGTTGTTATTGTTATTGTAAAGTGGAATCTAAAAAAAGAATGGTGTAAGAAAGATAGGCAAGTATTTTCAATAACAAGAGACAGTAGAGAGGGAATAAAGTAAGAAAATAATTCACTGAAGGTGGTAGAAATTAAGGAGAAATCTTAACTTTTGCATATGCATTCTTTGGGGAAAAGTTTGATTCAAAAAACTGCATAGAATAAGATATTAAAATGCCTTAGTTCCATTTTAATAACAATCATGAACACAACTATTAAGTCCTAGTGCATGCCGGTCATCATATTACATCTCTCTCTCGACACGCGCGCACACACATACATTCATACATATGTATGTATATCAAAACAGCTAGATTTGGGAAAGATACAATAGTATGTACTGCTATGTCAACCATCATGTGTATCAGTTTATGCTCATGCCCCAGAGACTGAAACAAACCAATATTGACCATGATAGCCTTTTTAATGGTATTGTTGGACATCATATTTAGTGTAAAGTACCATCCTTCGCAGTTTTGAAGACTCAATCTTGGAACCAAACATTTTTATGATGTGAAATCTCCATTACATGTCAAATCAAAGTATAGAGATCATCTTTAACAAAGAAAAGACAAGTTATTATCAGTCCATCTGTCATTACTTCATGCATCTTAACTGGAACAGACTTTATCATTGTTCCTAATGCATTAATTGCATAAATTTTGTATATCATTAGATCATTATGTCAAGCAAAAAAGTGTTCTATTGATGTAAATATTGTTAATATGTTGCTAATGTGATTATAAATATCCCCAAGTGAACTTGGGGAGAACACATTATATAAATTTGCAAGGCCTTATAAGTAAGGAAATGGCATACACAATCTAGGTATAAGTTTCTGAAGTACCTAGAAACACATAAAGATTGTGATTTAATCACAGGAATGCAAACACCTATGCACATGCTTGCGCATGCCTGTAAATGCACATATATGTAAACACATGCATCTGTGTACAGAATGCATGGAGACACAAATACACATGCACAAAAACCTATTTTTATTTCCTATTAAAGGGATCTAAAAGAAGAATATAAAAGAGAGATGAAATTGGAATAAATGTCCATGAATGTCAATATGACGAATGAATGAATGGATCAAAACAATTGATGTATCTAGTTTTGGATGACAAACAAAATTATTCTTTACACCACACAAGGGATAATCACTGGTCAAGTATTGGTAAACCAGATGTTCCATTCTTTCTTGTTTCTTTCCTTAGTCTCAGGGTGCTGGATAAACTTAAAATTTCAAGTCCTTCACACATTAGATAATGAAGTTCCATTATTTCCACTTTTCTAAAATGCTGGTTTATTATCCTCCAGAACTCACCTTCCTGTTGTTTTCATACATCCTCATAACTCATCTACATCACCTGCAACTACTCCAATCTGATATGAACTTCATCTATGTATGATGTCAAGATACAATGTGGAGGAATCTGCAGAGTTCAAAAAGTGTAGAAGAAGAGAAAGATCTTGGAGAAGAATGACAACTAAACAAAAAATCAGAATATATTTTTATGTTAGTGTGTGTGTGTTTCCCTCTTTCCTAAAGTAATTCAAAACCCATTAGCCCATTGGACTCTTAGTCACATATAATTTCACGTAATAACTCAATTTGAAAGAAAAGCTCCTAATGAAATTGTTCAGATGGTTTCTATACAATATTGTAAAGTCACTAAGGACTGTACTCGCAACTTGCACTGATATGAACTATATAACCTGAAAGGACAGGACTACCGCTAGTACTTGGTATTGCAACGGCACTACTCTTTGAAATATTATACCAACTAGAAAATTATCTTGTAGCTGCTCTCCTCTGGTTAAATGAACCAACTTGTCCCTGAACCGAAGGGCAAAAAATGCAGAGAAAGTGATTGAAGCCAAAATAAGCTTCATAAACCATGTTCAACCTGGCATTTCCCTTCAGCAAATACAATAGTAACCTGGCTTCTTCTTACATAATGCTTTCAAGAAATCTTGTCTATCAAAGTGATCGTCACAGTTTTATCTTACCATATTTAGCATGCATGTCATTTGATCCTATCCAGAAATAATGATGCAATTTGAATATGTTGGAAATAATTTTAACCACATGCAGGTACATAAAAATATAAATTCCATAAAACAAAATGCTAGCTTGCCCGAATAACTCTAATGGTCATATCCATTCACCGGTTCATTTCTCCTAAAAGAATCAGAAGTTAGCAACTACAATGTATGCATTATCAGTTTCAAGCGGAGACAAAACAGGCAGCAGATTGGCCCACAAGATGGAGTGAGCATAAACCGAACATTGCATGGCAGCAAGATATTACAACTGATATGCTAAGACAGGTTTGTCTGTATATCTTAGAAGTGACGTTTTAAGTCCCGGCAATACATGGAAAGAAATAAGCTAAAGAAAGAAAGAAAAGAAAGAAGAAAAAGGAAAATATAATTGAAAGGAGAAGAAAAGAAAGAAAGGAAGAAAAGAAGGAAAATAAAGAAGAAAAAAAGAAAGGAAAGAATGAAGAAACAAAAGAAAAGAAAGGAAATAAAAGGAATAAAGGAAAGTTGAAAGGGAGATAGATGAGGGTAGCGAGATGCTTTACCAGAACAATAAAATGTTCTGTTTCATGAAGAAACCAAGACACCCCCGTCCTATGGGATCTTGCTTAGATGTAATGGAATGTAATGTAGCCTAAAGGCTAAGTTTTATACTTAAAAAGAAAGAAATGAGATCAAAAATGAACCCTGAGGCCTCATTTTTATTTCCTTGTGAAGAATCCATAAGTTTCTAGAAAGCATGACAAGAAAGGAAAGAAAATAAATGAAAGAGTAAACAAACAAACCAAACAAACCTTGAATATTGATGCCAGAGCTTCCACCACACCAAGCAACCTAAAGTGGTTGGCAACATCGTTTGTTACAGATAACAAAACTTCATGTGCCCATTCAGTAAAACTGAAGATAAATCAAGAAGAATGCAGAGTAAGCTTGAGCTCAAACCAAAACCATATCCTTCAAATTGATATTCAACTAAATTTCTAAGCAGAAAAATGCAGAAAATCTTCAAATTTGAAACAAAGCAAATAAACAGTATCAACTAAAAACTTTAAAATGCTAAGTAAACCATACCATGTTCACAAAGGTTCTAGAATTAAACAAGCAATATAATAGCGAAAATAATAGATGAATTTGAGAAATTGACAGTAAGCAAGTTAAATCATGTGATCCACATTTGATAGTCAAGCTTCTCCCTCAAAAAAAAAAATGATGGTCAAGATTTCATTCCATGTCCTAGCTGGTAAGTTAAACATCAAAGAATGAGGTTTTTTCATCATAAACAGCATGTGGACATCTTTTTGTCCATTTTACCAGCTTCTTACATGCAATCTAACTATCTGACACTCAACCCTATCCTCTTGACAACCCTTTTTACCATTATTTTCCTCAGTGGAATCATTTGTTGTAGTTATTACTAGGACCAGTGTGAATTTTGACAACGAACTGCACGTACAAGTGATCTCCATTTAGAAACTCATATATTAGAGGACATGGCATATGAGACAAAAGAATACAACCCTAAACGACATGCAGCCGTTCAATTTGATGGTTTTTAAGCTGGTATATATCGGATAATTGTTCTATGTCCATTATCATCCATTTACCATCTTTTCATAGGATAAGCAAGCAAAGCACACCAGAAAAAAAACATCTGATAACTTAAGTGACTTCATGCAGTAAACCATCTATTAAATGATGAACGATTCATATAGAATTATAAGAAAAACCAGTGTGTACTAAAGCCTAAAGGAAGGGTGTCACTTATAAAAACTACAGCCGCAAAAAGTAGGAACAAGGTTATGGTTAAAGTAATCCAATCAATACAAGACTCACAAGTCATTTTGATATGTTATGCACAACTAAAATAGGGCTTCAGTGATGATTCACCCGATCATCATATAGGGGCAAGATGAGTGGCATAGATTTTTTCTATCAGAAACAGAATTATGTAATGAGGGGAAAGGAAATATATAAATACTTGAGCCATCTATTTAGCCAAAACATTATACGGCCTAGGATGGAAATCCCAATGGAGTAATGAGCTGCCCTTCCTTGAAGTTGTTTGAATCAACCTCAAAAGGCAATGGATGTTATTAGCAAGAATAAATTTCCTCCAAATAGATATCCTTCTGGAAGCCCCTTGACTCTGTTATAAGTGTATGACGGAGAAAGAATAGTTTGATGTCAATTCAATAAGTACAATGCATGTAATCATGTAAGAATATGTTGTTGCATAAATGTGAATCTTTCTTCAATCAGAACAATATGAAGCTACACAGATCTTGCAGCACAATATGCATATGAAGTTCTAGACTTAATCAGAAATTATATCAGACTTAAGCTCCCATCTTAAATGAATATATAAGTTGTGCGCAGGAAGAACCTGCTAAAGGCCTTTGGCATGTCTGGACGAGTGAGAAGCCTCGCGAGCAACAATCCTGAAATCCTACGCATAGGACCAGCACTTGAAAGATAATCCTTGCAAATGTCTAATATCCTCGTAACCAATGGTGAAGGCTCCGATCCACCCAGATAATTACTATTTGCAATACTGGTATCCACTGAAGAGATATCAAAAGGAATCAGAACGAGTATATAAAGCCACAGGAGCACGACGCACTTCGTCTCCATCTCTCCAGTGCTTTCTTGTCGCAGCGACGTCGCCGATTTTGTTTGGTGGCACTTCTCCAAAAGTGCGACTGCCAGTTCAAGATCCGAGACCTGATGGGGGAAGAACTTGATAACGCTCTTGTATCCGCAGACGGTGACAAGCGAATAGATGATGATGCACAGAGGCTTAATGATCTCGAGAAGTTCATCGACAGCGGCCCCGAGCTGCATCGTTCTTGAGCGCACTAACAGCATCAGAGGAGAAACGATGCTCTCCAGGTAAGGCTCCAGCAGCTGACCTTGTTCTTGATACTTGTCCATCTGATTACAAAGAGGAAAACAAATAAAACTGAGAAATCTGGAAATATACGAGAATTTTTGTTGCTTTTCTGAGGATTTTATGGATTGTAATGATGAGGAAAGGGAAAACTTGGAGAACGTGAATGAGATTTAAGAGGAGGAGGAGGAGGAGGATTACGATTGAGCGGATCTTGTGAACGTCGGAGGGATCGGAGACGCCGCCATTGGAGATTATGCGGTCGAGGAGGGACTTGATGAGCTTCCATTCTTGGAGGAAGTACCGGAGGAGGACGCTCTCCTTGGAGTCGTGCTCATCGTCTTCTTTGGCGTCCAGATAGGCGGCGACGGCGGAGGTGGCGCCGACGGGGTCTTCCATGGGGATTTGGGAAGCTCCGACGGCGGTTGTCCCTCTCTTCTGGATGCTTGAAGCTGGAAGCGGTGTTGCTAGGATCCGGGGAGATCGAAGCCAGTCGGGCAGCGGACGCCGAGCGTGATAAGAGTTTGCCCCCGGGTTCAATTTACGATGGAAAGTGGCCGTCGAGGCTTACGGCCTCGGAGGCCGAACAAACGGGTTGGACCCGGGCCGGGGAAGGCCAGTGAGTGCCCGCACCAAAGCGTGGTTTAGGGTTTCATTGAATTAAGACGCAGAGGAAAACATTTCTTTTTTTTTTTTTTTTGGCCACGTTTGGCGACGACGATTTTTGAAATTCATAAAATTATCCAAATGCACGGATCAAAAATTTGAGAACGTAAAAATCATGAAATTGAAATATTTTTTCTATTTGGCATGTAGTCCTACGTTGGTTTTCAACGTAGCTTTTCACTAAAGGTTTAAATAGGCTAAAAACTAATTATGTAATAAAATAGTTCTGGCAAGAAATTTCAATATGAATTTTAATGAAAATCCACAACTCACATAGGCTTTTAAAACCACTATTTCCTAGTGATTTCAATGCCCTCTCATGAAAAATCCCATCTTTTCTATGATTAATAGTATTAAATGATGAAATTTGATAAAATCTTAAAAATATTTAAATTTCCTTCTTCAAATATTATCTTAAATATGGCCATTATTGTGTGACAAAGTTGTTTCTTTCTATGTGGCTAGGTAACTTGAAGAATGTATGACCAACTAGCCTAGGATATTGATAGACCATACCTCCTAAAGGTGCTGAGGGGATGAGCAAGGGTAGATGATGATGGCAAATGGCTAGACTAATAGGGCTAGAACTGCAAATGAATTGGATCGAGTTCAGTTATGCTTGACCTCGACTGATTCGACTTCATAATTTATTCATAATTTTAAACCTAAACCTAACGCATTTATTAATCGAATTGGATCGGATCAAATTTATTGAAAGAATTTTAGACTCGACATATCATTTGTTTTGATTCAGACCAGATATGACCTTGCATCTAATCCAAAATATTTGCATTCTGATTGGAATAACATCGGATATATTTACATTTGGATTAAGCATCGAGTTGTTATTCTATAATTGAAATATAGTGATTAATAATCAGATGTAAAGTCATTAAAAAATTTAAATAACATTAAAAAAGCTGATATAAATTTTAATTTTGTTAAAAAACTTTTAATTTTGTACAAGTAATTGATTGTTCTTAAGTTTATAAATTATAATTCTTAAAATATATATTAATATACTTAGAGGTGTTATAAATAAGAATACATTTAAATAAATAATGAAATATGAATATTAGATATAATTAATTAAAGACATATGAGAGAAGATATAATTGTTAAGATAAAAAGAGAGATTTGTTTAAATGTCAATTTATTTAATATGCTAGTAAAGATAATTAGACTTAAGGAGAATAATATCTATATAATTGATATTTATGGGTGGAGTTGGATTACATTTGAGTTGATTCAAGTTGGGTGGGTCAATTTTCTATTGATTTAAATTAAACCCGAATGATATATGGGTTAAGTGAGATTAGGAATTGAGTTGAAAAATATAAGATTTAAATTTAATTTATAATTTAGATCAGGTTTAATTTTTAAACTCAACTGAATCTATAATCTTTAAATATATATAAAGTCAAACTTGATCGGATAGGTGTCAAGTCAACTTATGGATCGACCTAGGCCAATTGTAGCCACATAAGGAAGAAAGTGATTTTCTAAATGTTTAATTTATGTAAAAACGACAACAAAAGAAAATAAAAAGACTTTTAATATGCCCTTATAAAAATTTAAAAATATATATACACTGATCTTGCATTTTTATGTATATTTTTAAAATTATTTTCTACTTATATATTTATAAATATTTAAAATTATATTTATATACATCTTATTCAATTTTCTATTTAGACATACGCTTTAGTGATCCATAAGAATGACCTTTCTCAATTAAAACCAAAATCATTGTTTTTGATTTTAAGCATTTATTTTGAATGGAATTGTAATTTGATTTTGATATCACATGAATTTAGAATTATGGGAATTTAAAATTTAAGACCAAATTAGAAATTCATGCAGGACATCCATAAAACAGGAGGATTTATTACTAAATTACCCTCATCCATAAGCCAATACCTTTTTCTCTTTACCTCCTCCTCCACACGCGCACACACACACTTTCTCTCTCTCTCTCTCATCTTTAAAAAAAAATCTATAGCCACATCATCATCAAAAGTGAACCAACATTTATACTGGTATTTTCAAACATAAGAGATGTTCGGAACCGTCTAGTATTTATGATAAATTCTTTTTTTTTTCTTTTTTTTCTCGATTAATTTAATTTGACATACATTCTCTGCAATTTTTAATATTATCTATTTTAAATTTAAACTACTTAAGTTTTTGATTTCAATTCTAATTTTCGCATGAATCAAATCGCAAAATGAATGAACGATTGTTATTTTGACTTTAATAAAATTTAATTTTGATTCCAATTTTGATGCTTAACTAAAAGGACTCTAAATTACTCTATTTTATATGTATATTCTTAAAAATTATTTCTTTTGATACACATGTACATATCCCTAACTCAATAAAAAAATATAAAAAATAATATATATATATATATATACACACACATGCACGCGTACTTAAGTAGTAACTTTAAGGATATGCATGTGAAAGAAATAATTTATAAAGTTTTAAATGTGAGTAAAAAAATTATATGCATGCATGTATGTATGTATGTGTATGTGTGTGTATATATATATATATATATAAATAGTAATTCTATAACGATATGTATTTGAAAGAAATAATTTATAAAGTTTTAAATGTAAATAAAAAATTTGTAAGGGTATCGTGTGAGCGTGTGCTTTTATGTAATTTTACATATTTTAAAAGATATATAAAATAAAATAATTATAAAAATACATATATAAATAGCACAAAATAAAAATATTTAATTATTTAATATATATTCTTTATATATGGTGGATGGCTTGATACATGATGTAAAATATATGAACAAATAAATCTTGCTCCACATCCACATAGATTTAAATATTGCAAACAAATAACTAAAAGTGAGATTTAAAGAAATCCTCCTTGAAATAGTTGATTCTTTTCTAATATTCCCACTTCAACATAATTATCTTGTAATTGTATTCTTCAACCCACTCAATAAAATAGCCATAGGGGAGATAAATAAGATAACATAATTATCTTATTTCAACAACCAAAAAGATGTTTAAGAAGGTAACAAATAGATGGGGCTATGATGGAGAATTTAACCCAACACATTATGATAATTTAACTACAAATTTTCTAAAAACTCCAATTTGCAATGTGGACTTCATTACAACTCCACATGGTAGAAATCACGGGCAGAATTTTCCAGGTTCTTGCCTGCATGACTGGTTTTAACAGCGACATCGCTAAGTTGAAGACTAAAAGATATACGGCGGACTAAATTGGAATTCCAAGAAGAATTTTATGCAGGGTTTTATGTGTTTGTAATAGAATCATAATAACATTAATGCAAGTGGAACGTCTAGAGTTTCAAATCTAATATAATATACTAAAATTCTTCTTGCCACATGTCACATTTAATACTTTAATTTTGTTGCTAAACTTTATTTGTTTGGGTCTTTTGTAAGGTTGTATTTAACGTTGAAACAACCATATTTTCTAAACCCTGCCTCTTCTTCATCATCATGGTTCACCTTTGTTTTTCCTTTTGTTGGAGTTCTAATATTTTTATAGTATTTTGTAATATTAGAGGATATATGGCAATATTATTTAATATTATATTGGAACTCTAAAAATGTTTTATAGCATAAAATATATGATTTTTAAATTATTTCATAAAAATTATACATTTCATATTATTTTATAAAATAATATATGAATTTATAAAATTGGTTTATAAAAAATTTCTAAATTTTAAATTTTTATCTTATTTCTATATTTTAAATTCAAATCAAATCAGTGTAAAAAATTCTAAATTTTAAACATTTTATTTTATTTTTATTTTTAAAATTAAATCAAATCAGCATCCATGTAATTAAGAAAATTATATATTCATATTATTTTATAGAATAAAGGGTCGATCTATAAAATTTGTGTATAAAACATATTTCTACATTTTTAAAACTTTTTTTCTAAATTTAATTTTTTTTTATCATATTTATACTTGTTGATTTAAATCAAATCGATACGATAATAAAAATCATATATTTCATTATTTTATAGAATAATGGATTAATCTATAAAATTAGTCTATAAAGAATATTTCTAAATTTTAAAACTTTTTATCCTATTTTTATTTTTGAAGATTAAATCAAATCAACATAAAAAGAATCAAAATTTTTTATCTTATTTCTATTGTAAAGTTTAAATCAAATCAACGCCCTTGAGATTATAAAAATTATACATTTCTTATTATTTTAAAATAATAAATCAATTTATAAAGATAAACAATAAAAAATATTTTTTTATTTGAAAACTTTTTTATTTTTTTAAAATTTTTTTAAGTTTAAATCAAACCAACGTCCGTGTGATGCGGGGATATACCTAGTATTGAATAATTTTCAAGCTTAAATACGTGTCCATTATAGAGATGTTCAGCACTTCTCTGGGCCGCGGCCTTCAGCCTGGCCTGGACTAACCAATCGATGCTCTTGCCTTGGAATGGAGGCCCAAAAATTCCATACCCGACTCATGCGTGCGTCCGTAGACGATGTACATCCACCTCCATGGAGCGAGCGAGAAGCCTCTTGCCCTTGAGATCCCGAACATTCCAGAACAACGCAGGCGGAGTGCTCCTAGAACTCTCTCCGACGGCTTTAAAACGCTTCTTTCCCTTAAACCTAATATCTCTCAAACCACTGCTTCCTAATTCCGACCTTCCTGCCTCTCTTCCACGCTCTCTCGAAGAATTCGATCGCATCTTCTTCTTCTTTCTTTCTCACCCTCATGGCCGACGAGGCGAAAGCCAAGGGCAACGCGGCCTTCTCCGCCGGCCGCTTCGAGGAGGCCATCCGCCACTTTTCAGAGGCGATCGAATTGGCCCCCACCAACCACGTCCTCTACTCCAACCGCTCCGCCGCCTACGCCTCGCTCCACCGCTACGCCGAAGCCCTCGCTGACGCCCGCAAGACAGTCGAGCTCAAGCCCGACTGGTCCAAGGGCTACAGCCGTCTCGGCGCCGCTCACCTCGGTCTCGGCAGCGCCGACGAGGCCGTCGCTGCCTACGAGAAGGGCCTCGAGGTCGACCCTTCTAACGAGGCCCTGAAGTCCGGCCTCGCCGACGCCCGGGCCGCTGCCGCCCGGGGCCGCGCCCCGCCGCCGGGGGCCTCTCCCTTCGGGAAGATTTTCCAGGGGCCGGATCTGTGGGCCAAGCTCACCGCGGATCCGACCACCAGGGGGTACCTCCAACAGCCGGACTTCGTCAATATGATCCAAGACGTGCAGAAAAACCCTAACAACATCAACTTGTACCTCTCGGATCAGAGGATGATGCAGGTGCTTGGAGTCCTTCTCAATGTGAAGATGAGGGCGCCGACCAATGATATGGAGAAGGACTTCCCTGAACCAGAGCCGCCGAAGCCGCAGCACGAGCCGGCAAAGAAGGCACCAGAGCCTGAGCCGGAGCCCGAGCCAATGGAAGTGTCGGAGGAGGAGAAGGAAGTAAGGGTAAGAAAGGCTGAGGCACAGAGGCAGAAGGAGGCTGGCAATGTGGCGTACAAAAAGAAGGACTTTGAGACCGCAATCCAGCATTACACCCGAGCAATAGAGCTTGATGATGGGGACATATCATTCCTTACCAACAGGGCTGCGGTTTACCTGGAGATGGGAAAGGTAATGACTTTGCCTGTACATTAACTTAGCGGGTTAAAATTCTTATTTTTCCTTTCTTATGCTACAATATATAAAATATAGCAATACAGCAATCTGTTTGTTCTATGGCTATGCCAAAAAGTAAAAGGCCTACATTCTGGAACTAGTAATTACATGCATCGACCTAGCCTAGTGATTGCGTGCAGAAGATGATTCCAGGCGAAGAGTTTGGCTTGAAAACTAAAATCTGTTTTTCACAATATTATGAGATATTTTTAATGGACTAAATTTGTTCTTTAGTTTGCTATTACAAATGGAGCTACTTGTTTTCTGTGTTCAATTCTAGGAATTGTCTATCATGAATTCATTGACTAACAGATAGAACACAATGACCAGTTAAGTCATTAGCTTGTCTATTAAGATTATAAGTTGATAATAGTGGATGCTTATGGAGGTAATTATGTCGATAGGGCCTGTTAATATATGATAGGCATCCAGATGAACATAAAATAAAGTAAGAATTAAGAATGCTAACTACTAGCAAAGTGATTTTAATTTATGAAAAGAAATTGAATTGTCTGGAATTTATGTAATGGAGCGATAAACCTCAGTTTATAGAACTTAACCTATGAAGGGTAAGCACAAACTCTAGTAATATAGCTTGAATGCATTAGCTAATCACAACCACTGGAAAACCAAATTAGGATGGAACTGAATAATCCTCCAATGTGTTAAACTTTCTCTTTTCAAGCAAATTAAGCAAAGGTCGATGAAAGTACTGCGATTTGAGTTGGTTAGGATAGGAAAGTATTAAAGCTACATGGAGACCTTGTAGTCAAGGTGACACTTCATTTTTAGCATCTCTTGTGAATTTCATTTTATATACTCTTAGTATTCTCAATCAGTTTCTCCATAGTTTCATATTCAAATCTCAGGTTGAGAGTTCCTGATTTGCTTTCTACCATGGTACCCAGAATGAATATATCTTTATATTCTTCCAAATCTCCCTTGTTTTTATTTCTGGACACATGTGAATATTATCTAGGGTTTACATCGTCACCCTTAAACATGTATTCCTGTGTGATCAACATGACTTTTATGAAATTATGATCCTGATCACAGCATTCGTGATTTTAATCTCTAGGAAAAGAATGATCATGGCATAGACTTGTTGAGTTCTATTGTTCTTCTTTTTATCCTATTTGTGATTTATAGAGCTCTATTCTTGTAATGAACGTATAAGAGATCCTTTTCGAAGTCAGGGCTTCCTTGTTATGTTGATCAGGTTATATTTAATAGAGCAATTCCTTGAACAAGGAGGATTCCAAATTTATCTTGAACTTGTAGTTTAAGTTTTACTTCAATTGCGGAAAGTGATATTTAATTATTGTAAATCTTTGTCTATAGTGGTATTGAGCTGTGGAGATTAACATTACTCTGATACTATTGTGCTTTTTCGTGACCACTAATTAGCATTGAAAACCAACTACATTGTTTTTGAGGACACAGACGGGCAGTTTCTTTTCAGTGAGATAACATCACAAGCGAGGAGCTTGATGCTAAAGGTTTGTTTAGATTAGCTGTTGGTCCAGCTATTATCCAATAGCTATTTCACGTAGCTGTTGGCTAATGGCCACTTAAAAGATATCCCAACAGCCAATCCAAACAGGGCCTAATTTTAATTTTCCATTATTGAGTTTGTAGGAAATCAGGCTGTATTCATCATATATTCTGACAAAAATTTATTCATTTGTGTTTAGCATGAAGAATGCATAAAGGATTGTGATAAAGCTGTCGAGAGGGGCAGAGAACTTCATTCTGACTTTAAAATGATAGCAAGGGCATTGACTAGGAAAGGAACTGCTCTGGTGAAGATTGCTAAATGCTCAAAGGATTATGAACCTGCTATAGACACCTTCCAGAAAGCTCTAACTGAACATCGTAACCCTGATACATTAAAAAAGCTTAATGATGCTGAGAGGGCAAAGAAAGAACTAGAGCAGCTGGAATACTTTGATCCAAAAATAGCTGATGAAGAACGTGAGAAGGGTATGTTTCAACTCTCAATTTGTGATATGCTTATTGCCTTTCTCACCCTGCTTTCATTTTTTGCCCTGCTTGTTTTTTTTACATAATACTGTGCTTTGGCAACTGTTTTTGTTATGTGTGTTTTTTGGTTATTTTTTGTGGTGCACTAATGGAATGCCACTATGGTAAGTTATGCATTCTTTTAATATCAGCTTGATGCTCTGTTATGGGATCTTTTTGCTTTTCACCTAGTTAGATTTATCTTAAAAATAGGATGTTTTCAATCAGTTCATGTGTGTTTCAACTTTTTTTTTTATTTTTGGAGGGGGGAGGGGGGGGGTCATTTTGGACATTTCTAGCTACATAAAAGGTGTTAAATTACGATGACATATAAAATTTGTGATGATTTATGAGTTTTTCTTTCTATTTTCATTGAATGATCGTTGCTGCTCAAGGGTGGCATTGTGCTTCATCTATTATTTGTGATCTATTTGCTGTTAATGTATGGTCACTATTTTTGCTGGTTCTCTTTTTTCTTTCTTTATGGCAGCCTTAGGCATGTTTATCAATAGCTTGGCTGCTATTTTTGGTACCTTGTTGTGGTTCTCAGTTTTTGTACTTGTATGTTCATGATTCGATGTTACCTTTATACTAGAAATTAATTATTTTGTAATGATCATTATATAAACTTGGCCTGCTCTTTTTTTTTTGAATGAAAAATTGCTTACTGGTCTACAAGATGGCTGCCTTGTTATGAAGTTTACCAACGTAGGTGCCCGTGCTTTCTATCATGCTTGAGCATGAAGGATGAGTTCGATTTATAAATTACTATTGGGTTGCCAAGTTGCTGGTCTCAGTTGACCTGTTATATCTTATTTGATATGTTATATTTCATATGTTGGATTATAACTTTCAGTTTCTCTCCTTATATTTATTAGTTTGTTATAATATATTTTTTGGACCTCCCTGACTTTTGATTAGACCCGTGCATGGTCCAGGCCTGCTTGGGCTTGAAGTAGCTTAGGAGGGCTTGGGCCAAGATTTTAAGCTTGGCAGGCCAAACTGGTCCTACAAAATAGACTTGGCTGTCAAATGGTGGTAATTAAAGCCCAATCCAGTCCTGGCATGGCCCAATTTTTTAAATCTAGATTTTTATTTTTTAACTTGGGCTAATGGATTGGTGCAAATGTAAACCTGGCCTATCTCCACTAATGGATTGGTGCAAATGTAAACCTGGCCTATCTCCTTTGTAAAGTATTATTGATCACTTTTAAGGTATTTTAAGCATTTTTAGCTTTTGAAAAAATGGAAAAAGAAAAGATGGTTAGGAAGCCCAAGGGTCAAACTGAATCTCGGAGCCCAGGGCCTAGAAATTAGGCTTGAAGGCTGGACCAGACTCAGGTTTGACTCACTTATGTTGGGCAGTGCCCAGCTTGAACCCCACTTGGCCTTACTCGTGAACAAGCCTACTTCTAGTGCCTGCTTGTTGCCTCGTTCTTGGCAGCCTTCTTTTCTGCTGCTTATGGCCTTTTAAAACAATAATTGCTTGTTCTTTGTTTTGAATATTACTCTAGAAAAGTTGGTTTCTGCTTTGTGTCATTAGCTATCATGATGTTTAGATTTTTTTGTGATCAAGGTTTAACTAGCAGCATATATGGACTATTGGAGAAGTAAATCTTAGCTCTTTTTTCCCCTGTTTTATGCAAGAATTGCTGAGAAAGCTGATGCACCTTTTAGGAGCTGTTATAGAAGTCATTCTCTTTCCCCTCATTTGCAGCTTGTAAGATTTTGTTCTTAAGTCATGGTTTATATATATATAGAGGTAAACTTGGATACATTTGAATGTAGCTAAGTCTGGATTCGATCACCTTCTTCATCTTTGGATCCAAACAGTTCACGGATCCCAAGATGAAAAAGGTGAAAAAGATGGGATGGTTTTGGAATCCGTGTAGATCTAAGGGTGAGGAAGATGATCGGATCTTAAACTTGGTTACATTCAAATGTAGCTAAGTCTACATATATATATATATATACATATACACACATATACACATATATATACATATATACATATATACACATATATACATATATACACATATATATCATCATTAAACTTGCGCTGATTTCAAAGCCAAAAGCCATTCGTCAGCCATCGTTAACTACTTTAAAAAAAATTCCAATGGAGTAAATAGAAATGAGTAATGAATGTGATGTGTCTTGAGGAAACGAGTAATGAGTAAATACAAGCATAATTGAAGTAAACACTAACTTTTAAGGGGTAATAGTGTCTTAGACACTTATCTCATAGAATAAATACCTTTGGAATAAGCAGTTAATTTGAATAGATAAATACCTAGTTTGTGATGGTAAACAGAAATGTTATAAAAATAAACAGAAACTATTGGACACATGCTGTGTCTTGAGAAATGGGACGCATTTATGGAAGTAGGACATGTGTGTAGCCATCATGTGCCTCGTTCTTTGGGGTGTGCAAATTGTTATAGCCCTGACCCAATAGTTTATTTATTTTTACTTATTACCTAGTTTAGGCTAACTATTTTTTTAAGAATATGTTAGTGTTTATTTTATGGGATAAGTGCTTATTGTTACCTTCGAAAGAGTTAATGTTTACTTTCATCATGTTTGTGTTTATTCATTACCTATTCTTGTTTATTCCTTCGAATTTTTTTTTTTAAAAAAGCAACTAATGGTGGCTAATGGATAGCTTTTTGGCTTTGAGATCTATTATGTGGATCTAATGGTAAGGGTAGCAATCGGATTTGAGCTTCTAATAGAGAGAGAGTTTATACTTGGCTGAACGGAACTTAGTTGATATTCCTTAGGTGCAGGCCCTTTGGTTTCTCTCTATCTTTCCCGCTTACCATCATATGATGCTTAAGTGGCTGTGAAAAAATGAGAGAGAGAAACTGGATGACCCGCACCTAAAGAACTACACCTAAGTTCCGTCCTTCAGAGAATCTTAATCCATGTATCAAGTCATTAAAAAAAATATTTATTATTTCATTTTATTTGAATTCTTTTTTTTTTTTTTTGATAACTTGAAGTATAGGTTAGGAGTTTTTTAGTGAAGGTTTTAAATCCCGTGGGTTAGGGTTGATCCAGTTTTTATGTGAAACGGGAGGATACTAGTGAAGGTTTTAAATCCCATGGGTTAGGGCTGATCCGGTTTTTATGTGAAACAGGATGCGCCGTTGTCTCCCGTCTTAGCACTTGGGACAGAGGATGTTTTAAAACGCACTGATTGGGACACTAGGATATGGTTCCCTCTCGACTTGGGATGGCAACCTATCACATGCTCTTTTATCCATCTCCTTTTTCTTTTGCAAAAAAAAAAAAAAGAAAGAAAAAAAAAGAAAACAAGGGTTTTATTCTTAAATTGTATCTACTTTCAGTTTGGTCAAGCATGGTTCTAAAATATCATGCACGGATGATTCTTCCTCCTATTTGATGATGTCAAACCTTATTGCCTTTGACCCATCACTAGCCTTTGATGACCTTTTAACACGTTGCAGAATCTGTTGTCTAGCGAAAACTGGTCATGTGCCATTTCCCTTTCTTACTGCCATTTATTGCAACTTCTGTTATTCTCTGAATGGTCATTTTATCGCATATTCAGCATGGAATTTTTGTGGATATTTTGTGGATATTTATTGCAACTTCCATTTTTTTAATTTTTGGTTCTTGCTACTGCTTGCGTGACTCTTTATGGTCAATGAAAGGATTCATTTATTTGATTTAATATTGATGTGCAGGTAATGAGTTTTTCAAGCAACAAAAATACCCAGAAGCAGTGAAACACTACACTGAAGCTATTAGGAGGAATCCTGAGGATCCAAGGGTAATGTGCATGATCTCTGATAGCTGAGGTTTAAACATATGCACAAGTTAGAAAGCAGTTGGTATTTAGGATACCATTTGTTATTCCATTTTCTAAGCATTCAAAAAAAAAAAAAAAAAAAAATTGCGTGTGCAGGTATACAGCAACAGAGCTGCATGCTACACAAAGTTGGGTGCCTTGCCTGAGGGTCTGAAAGATGCAGAGAAGTGCATTGAGCTGGATCCGTCATTTTCCAAAGGATACACAAGGAAAGGTGCAATTCAGTTCTTTATGAAAGAATATGACAAGGCATTAGAAACATACCAGGAGGGCTTAAAACATGACCCAAACAATCAGGAACTGATGGATGGTGTGAGGAGGTAATACACCTGTGATCTTACATGAGGCTTTTATTAAGCTTGACTTATCTAGCTTCTTGATGTTACTATTGTACTTGTCTTGTTACAGGTGTGTTGAACAGATTAATAAGACCAATAGGGGTGAGATAAGCCCAGAGGAATTGAAAGAGAGACAGGTCAGTTAATTTCTTCGTTCTGGGATTAATTGCTATAACTGTTTGCCGTTGTTGTATATTGACTCTGTTTGTCTCGCAGACAAAGGCTATGCAGGATCCAGAAATACAGAATATTTTGTCTGATCCCATTATGCGACAGGTAACTGGTTGTACTGGAATATTTGAAAAGAAATGAACTTTTTAGAGGATAATTGGTCATTTTATTATGAAGTGTTCTACTTGCATGCAGTCATGGTCGTTGTAATAAGTATTACACCGAGCCTTGATTTACCTGGCAACAATTTGATGCATGATGATTTGATTTGACTGTGGACAGGTATTGATCGACTTCCAGGAGAACCCTAGGGCTGCACAGGAACATCTGAAGAATCCTCAGGTCATGCACAAGATACAGAAGCTTGTTAGTGCTGGAATTGTCCAAATGAGATAAAAGGAAGTTCAATTGGATGTGTGTTTAGCATATGTTTCCCATGTATCAACGAATACCTTTCAGCAGATACTTCGTAATTTGAGGTTTTTGTTTGTCTCGTGGACTTTGATATTTTGTCAACAGAGGGTTTTTCCTTTAATAAGTTCAGTTTCTGCAATTGTTGCTAGTTGTTCATGGATGCCTCTGTCTCTTGGTTTTGTCAATTTCTCAGGATTATGGACTTCTTTTGTCAGATACAATATTCGTATCAAATGAAAGTGAACTGATGACAGATTGCTTGGATGCGTAATGATTTCAAAATGTCTTGCAGGATCTGTTAGATTATGATGCCTTCATAGCACTGTTAATTATTAAGTATTCCACAAGTATTGTATGTTTTGTACGGCTGTCATTCTTTCTCAAGGGTTGACGCCTTCCTCCTTTCCACTTTGTCTTTTAGATTTTATGTTGTGGATTAGGTGGTATCTGTCCTTGTTGTTAAGAAGTCATCTGAATCAACTATCAAATGCATATTTTGATGTCAAAAGAAATTAACAAAATGCAAAATTAATTATCTATGCCGTTCGCTGTCGAGCGGTTATGTTAAAATCTTCATGACGTATTTTGAGTTGCTGCTGGAGCACCAGGAGGCTGCAGCAGGTCTCGCTGGTGTTAGGAGTGTCTGCCTGCTGTATCTTATTCTCTTCTTCGCGGGAACTTTATTGATGGGAGAAGCGTTCGGGAACTTTATTGATGGGAGAAGCGTTCCGAATGATGCCTTCCTCTATCGGCGGAAGGGAAGGATAAACGATTTAATCCATTCGAGGAACCCAAAAAGGAGAGAAATCTTTAGATCTTTCGAGGCATTGGAATTTTATCAACATATTCTCGCTTCCATTCCGCACCTGCTTTCTATGGGTGCTTCTCTTTAAGGGCATTTTTACATCCTATTTGGCAGATTGCTTAGGGCCTTATGGCTGGTTGAAGCTTGGATATTGTAATCGATCAATGAAGCCGGGGACTGATTAAGCAAAGAGTATCCACGAATTCTGGCAGCCACATCTCACCTCCGAAAGAAAAAATAAAAAAACCCAATCTCTCTCTCTCTCCCCCTCTCCACCGAGTTGAATGGTTAACAGGTAAGGCTTGCATCTTGCTGTAGTCTCTTATATGGGCGGTTTGTCATATTTTGTCCTTCTAAATTTATTTCTGATACAATCAGAAGCAATAATATAATTCAAGTGAGAGTTGGGACTGTGAGCAAAGGTAACCTTTTTTATTTTGTATTTTTGTTGACAAAATCTAAGAAAAAAAGAATTAGATCGAATATGTATGCTGGAACCCTTTTATTTCTTGAAATTGTTTATGAATTTTTTCCTGCTTTTGATAGAAAAGATTTATTACTTTCAGAAAAATAAAAAATAAAAAATAAAGCAAGGAGCAGCAAAAGTTTTGAGCAAATGTTATCTTCGACATCAATTTCTATATAATATTTCGTTAATTTGTAGAGAGAAAAACCAAAAAAAAATGGCAAACAAACCTTCATTATTAAATTTTTGAAAACTTTGCAGATTTTGAAAACTCAAAAATTTGTGATGAGCCATTCAAATTGGGGTTCTGCATTTTTAACCAAAGTTTGAAATGTTAAAAAGCCTAAAAATCAAGAGTTGCATTTTTTACAAGAACTTTGACCTATACAAGTTAGTACAAAAATCAAGTCCTAAAAAAGATGTATTTTTCTACAATGTATAGTATGAACTTACTTGTTCCACAATGTATTCCAAGGCCATGGGTTGCTTGCTACTTGAAAAACTCCTAAAATCAGGTTGCATCAATCTTTTTTCCTCCTTGTAGCTCTTCTTGAATTGTTGTGATGCAATTATATAAAATGACCTTTTTTTTTTTTTGGTGTTAACATCATGGACCAGTCTGAAAAATAAAGTTATGTTCTAAGGCTTTACTTGGTAGAGCTTTGGTCGATCAAAAATACTTTGGGAGAGATAAAAATATTTTGAATATTTACAGGTTGTCAGGTCAAATCTTTAAAAGTGCTATTAAAATAACACAAAAACTATTAAGCATTCTATTTAGAAAAACTCAAATTCAGAGATTTGTCAAAAAAAAAAAATTGAAAAAACTATTTTCATTAGACTTGAAAGTCTTAGATTCGAACAACGAGAATATTAATATTAATATTATAATATAATAACAATATAATATAATTATAAATAATATAGTTTAATATATTAAATATAACCATTATAAAATTATTATAATATGTTATAATAGTTATATTATAGAATAATAAAATCATATTAAAATATTATTATAACTATAGTATAATTCTACATAAGATAATACAATATTACATAATGCTATAACATAGTACACTAATATAATAATATTACATCATATTATAGTTTTCTAATATTCTTATAACAATATATCATGATATTATTATATAATAATAATTATTATTATTATATTTTAGTAGTATATTATATTATAATTATTATAGTAAATATTATTATATTTTCTTATACCATGTTATATTTTGATAATATTATAATAATTTAATAATAATAATTCTAATAATGCAAATGGTTAGACAATTGAAAATAGCATGTGATTTTTTTATCTTTTTATTATAAAAATATTTTTTTTAAATTTAATTATCAAAAAAATATTAAAATCTTAATACTTTAAAAATATAGTTATTAAATAGTAAATATTTTTTTAATAAAATTCTATTTTCAAAAGCTCTACTACTAAAAATTTTATTATCAAAAACTTTACTACTAATAACTCTATCAAAACAACGCTCAAAGAAAGTTACAACTTGGTTAGTTGTCCTTTAATTTATTTAAAAAGAAAAGGCAACAGTCATAGTTATTGTTGATGATCAACCAAATTAATTGAAAATGAAATAAACTAATAATTGTTTAATGATTAACATTTTTTTTCATAGTTTACTAGTAATTCAATTAGGAAAAGTTTGAGGATTACAAATGAATAGCTCTATCAATTATTTTTAATAGTGGTCTTTATTATTATTTTTTGTTGTTTTGGCTATTTCCTTCCTTTTTCTTTCTTGCATGAATTAATATTATATTAACCCAACTAATACACTAGAAAAACAAGACTGATTATATAAAAATAATATTAGTTGATAAAGTTTTAAAAAAAATTTAAAATCACTGCAGCGTACAGAAAAAGTACCCAACAAGGCATAAAGTAGGTAGGTTGAAGTAATACAAAGCTAATGCGGATGGCATTTTCACCCATTTAGAGGCTATTAAACTATTTATATTCATTAGTTGATGCATGCAATACTCGTGACTGTCATCTCTTCAAAAACTTTTTTTTTTAAAAAAAAAAAAATTTTCGTCATCAACCAATTCCTACAAACGCTTAGCGGTCAAACCTAGAATACCGTTGGCCAAGGCTCACTTCATTTACTGCCATGCGCTTTTGTGAAGTTTTAACTTCGGCTTTCCGGCATGTTGAAGACAAAAGCCTTCAATAAATATATCCAATATGTTGGTTATGATCCAATATGTTGGTTATGATGCAAAAATAGAAATCCGCTTTGGCTGTTTTAAAATCATCAATTTTCAACGAGTGAATCTGGACATCAACCGTTAAGACAAATACAATCTAAATAAATATATCCATAATTGCTTTGAGGGCTAGCAGGCGTATTTTCTCGAGCAAAGTGGCGCTCACTCTCTATCTCTCCCCATCCACTTAAATATGCGAATGCGTAGGTGAATGGCAATCTACAGGTGAAGAGATGGCTATGAAGAACAACTACCATTTCTTTTTGCTCTTTAATTGCAGCATATACAAAATTATTTTTTGAATAAATAGTAAGAAGAAAATTATATTATCAATAATTTTTAATATTTTAATAAATTGGTTTCATATTCAACATAAGGAAAAGGATTTTGTTTTTATGAAAAATAATTATTGAAATTTGAATTATCGTAATAATAAGTATATTTAGTAAAATAAATAAGAATAAATATAATAAGACTTATTATTTTGATAAAGTTAGAAGAGCTTATGGTCGTAGAATGATTTTTAGTTAAATAAAAAGATAAAATTTTGATTCTCATATGGTACATAATAAAATTTGATGATGCTACGATGGTAGAGTAGTTCCCCTAAATAAAAAGACATGGCTTGATTTTCACGTAGCAAATAAAAATTATTTTTATTTTTTATTTTTTACATGATGCTTACAACAAATACCAATAATTAATTATAAAATTTATTGATATATATATATATATATATATATCAAGATATAATTATTGACATTATCTTAAAGTGATACATAAAGAAATGGAATAAAAGTGCTAGTAAAAGTATTTATACTATATTTTTAAGCTATTGGCAGCATGCATCACTAGTAGCTCCTTTTGCTGTAGTGGTGTGATTGACTTCACGATTTGGCCTAAATAATTTTTTAATTTATTTTTGTCTTGATCAACGCTTGGCAATTTGATCAACTCTTGGGCTCAAATCTTCTAAGCTAGACTCACATCAATCTAAACAAGGCTTGGACCTTCCTAGGTTGAACTATGATTAGGCTTATTCATCACTGAATCGAATCGATGAAGAATTAAACTATCATAGGAATGACCCATCGCTTAATGCCATATGGCTTTTGAGCCATGAGAGAGTGCATTTATGGTACTTCAAAATATGAAGTATCACTTTGTCCCCAACACAACCTTTCTAATAGCTATATAAGTGAAGGGGTAATTTTCATTTGCTCTATTCTCTTAAGATTTTTTCCTTGGTTGGTTGTGAGTGCTTTTATTCTCCTCAACTCTCTTTGCACAAACTCTTAAACTTATACTTTTTGGTTGGCCTTCTTAGCTCTTTTAAGTACATTTTCTAACTTGTATGACTAGGTCGATCTTTCTTTTTGATTGTTTGACTTGATCGAATATCCATTTTGAGCCTTTGACTTTAATCTCTTGGTAGAGTAATACTTTAACTTGAAGTTTCATAGATCGGTCCATTGACCCCATGGCCTTAGAAGAGGCTACTTCTAAATTTTCAACTAAGGAATCTAGCATCTTTAAGAAAGATGACCTAGTGTAGATTCATTGGTTGTATTTCATCTCATCTTCCTTTATCCTCAAAGTCTCAAATTAAGAGGATAGATCCTTTGACCACGAGCTTAGTCGACTTCATTGATACTTTAAAGGTAGGGCTGAGGTTGCCTTTTTTAGACATTATTTCTTCTCTTTTTGCTTTGTATAAGATGGCGTACACTCAGCTTATCCCTAATTCTTAGAGAATAATTATTGGCTTCACGTCATACATGTCTTTGTTGTCCATTTATTTGCTTCAAACTAAGGGTGAGCATGGGTTGGACTGAGTTGGTTCTAGCCTAAAAGCAACCTGATGGCTAGAACCAACTCAATCTAGATTAATTTTGGGATTTTGGACTCGATTTTAAGATAGAACTAATTTTTCATTCTTTTTTGTTAATGGCTAGAATTTTTTCCTTAGTTATATTCAATAAAAAAGAATATACATATTACTTGTTAAGAATTTAGTACTTAAGGTTTTTAGTAGAGATAATAGACAACTTATGAAAATACTTTATGTCTAAAGTTTGATTCTTAAAAGCACCTTAATTTGTTTAAAGAAAAGTACTTAAAGAAAAAAGGACCTTAATTTTTTTAAAAAATTATGCTTAAAGAAACAAGGATGATAGTTCTTGAGTCAGAATCGAGAAACTAAACCTTAAAATCTAAAACCAATCCGATGGAAGTTAGTTTCAAAATTTTAGACCTAAAACTAACCCTATTAACACTTAAAACCAAGCAAATCTAATCATATTAAAATGAGTTGGTATCTATTTTTAGGTTACTTTAACCCATAGCTCATCCTTGCTTCATACCTTTTTGTAATCAAGGAGCACCCAATTGAGCTTGGATGGTGGGTCATCTATGCTTGGAAGGACAAGTAGCTTCTAGCATGCAGTTAAACCTCAATCCATAGAAAGGTTGTCTCTTTCTTATTTACCTGAAAAAAACCTCAATAATTAGATCTAAATCAATCGAATTAAACTTTTTATTTGTATTCTTGTGTAATCATGTGTCTATAAAGATAGTATATTATAATAGTTAGAGAACAAGCAGCTATCATCGTCGTGTTAGGTCGCTATCTTGGCACAGCTCGAGGAATGGTTAATTATGGCAACAATGTAAACATCAAACCAACGAGGCTCATAGAGTTAGCAAAAAGTCGGATACTCTAATTTTGAAGTCCTCCTACTCTCTTGGAGTCCACATTTTGATTGGATTAAGTTGGTAGTACAGGTGGACTACATTCTTGGGAACAACTTGATGAAGATGTCCTATTGTGGGGTATGGCCAAAATTTCCCTTGGAAGATCCACCATTACGGCTCATCTTTGTCATCCGTTTAAGCTCATTCAAAATAGATTGCTTGCAAGGGTGGGTCGCAATACTTTCAGAGCTTGGCTTCAAATCCCAACTTATTGATCTAAGCCATTCTTAGAGGGCCCAACTCTATCGATCGCTAAGTTGACTTTAGATCTTGGCTCGTCCTATCAGAGCCCACCACTTATACTAATGCACCTATGGTGCGCCTCTTGGCCTATTTCCAATCGGATGCGAATACGAAGTGATTCATTTATTATATAATTATGATGAATGTATGAAGTTACATAAAAAAAAATGGATGGATGAAGCCGTATAATTATAAGTCTTTTTTTTCTTCTATTATTTTTTTATTTAAACTTTTTAATTTATTAATAGAAAAACTAGATATATCATGTGCAGCAATGCATTTGGTTTGATAAAGAAATTAATTATTGTAATTCCTTATCAACATCATTGAACAATTTCTCTTTGATTTGTGCAACATAACAAAGTTAAGGATATCCTTAAGATAATAAAGTCACATATTAAGCCCATTAGTGTAATCTGAATAGGAATACAAATAGAAAATTAGATCAAAACATGCTTTGACTCCTATCCATTCTAATTTTATATTCAAATTATGATTTTAAACTATGATAGAGTAAAGTATAAGTTAGATTCAACTTCAAATATCCAGGTTTAAATTAGGATTTAGTTGAGTATGCATTTTGAGCCAAATACCTAATTATTCCTTTATAGCTAAAATATAATAATAGATAATTAATATTATCACCGAAAAATTAAAATAAAACTAAAAAGAGTTAAGTTAAAGTTGAATTTCCATTTAATTTTTTATTTCATCAAAATAATTGATAATTCTTAAATTTATAAAATATATTTTTAAAATATATATTGATATACTTGATATTATTATAAATAATAATTATATAAAATATAAATATTTAAATATAATTTAGTGAAAATAGATGAGCGAAGTTGTGAGAAATTGTTTAGAGTGAGAGAGGTTAGGTTCTTATGGTAATCTTATATTTGTAAAAATCAAATATTAACATTCCTCTAATGTTAATATTTTATCACTAAAGTTGAGGATAAATGAGATTTCTGGAAATAATTTACTGCATTTCAAAAGCCTAACCAATTTCTTTAAAAATTTATATAGAAATATTCAACAAAGAATAAAATAGTTTAAATGAGAGTTTAATAAATAAATTAATAAACAATGATTAAAATGAGAGAGACATCAGCGGTCAAGTTGGGAATGAGTTATTGTTGTTGTTATTTTTTTTTAATTACTAAATAATATTCATGTTGGATTTGGATGAATTTTTATTTTTATTTTATTTTTTTACTTTTTGACGGAAAATGGATTCGGATGCGTTACAAGCCAGTTCGCGCTGGGTTGGGCTTTCGAGCCCGTGTCGGACGGCGGCGACTCTTGTTAGTACCAGCGTGCGGGCGTGAAGGAGAGGGCTCGATAGATCAATCCGAGGAAAGGAAAGGGAGAAGGAAGGACTCCCTCTCCGATGCAACAGAGGAAAGTAGGGGCCTCCGGGCGGCCGACGGGAACCGATGGTTCCGATTTCTCCTACCGAATGGTTGTCGATCCCAGTAAGTTTCCTCTCTATCTCCTTTTCCAACGAGAAAAGAAAAGTGGAGAGATAGTTTTTTTTTAAATTTAATTTCTTTTTTTTTTCTTTTTCGCTTTTCGATCACAGGGTACACCAAGGTTGCTGAAGGGAAGTCTCGCCTTCGAGCTCTGATTACGACCCAGGTCCCGTTCTTTAAACCCTACCATCCCAGATTTTTTTTTTTTTTTTTCTTCAGTCTTTTCTCTTTTTTATCCGCTTCTTCTCTCCCTTTGATATGGAGGGCAGAAGGTCACCGTTTACATGCCGGCAGTTTCAATCCCATATCTTTAAGTCGCGAGAATGGTAATATTTCAGAATTACAATATTTTTTTAACCCCTCCCAATAGATTTTCATCGCTCTGATATGCTCTTTTTATTTTATTTTATTTTTTTTATCGTTTCGATCGAACGCTTCAGATCTCAAATCTGATGTTTTAGTGACGTTAATCCTATGATGGGGTTTCTAAGTGGACGTCGGTGGATAAGAAGAAGGCTCAGAGATGCATGTAGGAATGTAGGCTAAATTATCCTTTCATATATTGTGTAATGCTTTGAGTATACTATCATCTTATGTGCTAAGTCATATCCCTCCACATCAACACGTCATGATATAAATCTTTCATGCTTTTTGGTCTGGCGAGTTTCATTCTTGTTGTGCAATCATTGTTTGTATTATCTTTCCATTACTTATAATTTAGGTTGTTTTTGATATTCCTGTGGCTCGGCATCTCCATGAATGTTAGAGTTTAGCTTTTACGAGCAGTTGAAGCTAGGTTTGCAACACTGTCAGGAGATATGGCCTTGATTTGGAGCTGATACAATAGTTTCACATGTGTGGATTTGGGTGAGAACTAAACAGAACTAGTTGATGAACTACTGTGTCTTACCTGATGGAATATGCCATACAACATCTAACCAGCAGTGAAAAATAAATGTTGATATGGATACTTAAGAGATCTGAAATTGCTGGCCACATCCAGTACCAATGATGCATTATTCTGCCTAAGAATTGATTATTTTATCTTTTAGACTATGATCTTTCTTTTCATCTGGGGAGGCTGAGATGATATATCATTTCCATGATTGCCTTTTCTTTTCTGTAACCTTTTTTTTTTTTAGGTGTTCACATAAGTGACTTGCATCAATATTACATAAAAGTCAGGTTTACATTATGGGCATCATCAATTTTAGATAAGAGTCAGGTTGTGTTATGGGTGTCGTCAGTATTACATAAGAGTAAGGTTTATTTTAGACACCAACCAGTGTATTATACTTGGCACATCCTTACCACAAGTGCTTGACATCCATTGGCTTCAGCCCATGGCCATGCCACCTTGAGCCAACTGCACTTACTACTTCAGTTGTACGATAGGCTTGCAGATGAAAGTCTTAGAACAGTGCAGTCTGGTGTGCTTGGGACCTTTTTTTCATAATAAAGTTCCAGTTGCATAAATAAGCTTCTTTGGTTTATACATGTTTTAGCTGGTAAGATCTATTTAATGTAAACTTTTCTATACTTGATTGTTTGGTCAGTCCATGAAATTTGTCATTTTAATATGTGACGTGCCATTCATCTTTAGAACTGCTTTGGATTTTTTTTTATTATTATTAATCGATCTGTTAATTGCAGGCTGTTAATCAAGTGGTTGGATCTTTATGGTTATATTTGACTGTGTCACAAGAAAAAGAAGTTAACTATGTTGCTATCCTATCAATTACTATTGGCTTCATTTCTCTCATTATGGGAGAACTAGGTATGCCATGAAATCTAATTATTTTCTGAAGTGATTTCTTTGCATTACTTGATGACATAAAGCTGCAAAGGTGAACTTATGTTAGATTTTGCGTTTTAATAGGCCGGAGGCACAGCCAGGCTAGTTTGTTGAGACTCTACACTAGCATATCATCTATTGCTACTGCATTGGCAGTTGCATGCATGGTTAGAAGTGAAATGTTCTTGAAGGTAATGAAGTCTCGTTACTCTATTGTAATTTATTCAAATGCTTTGTTCTCTGCTTATTTTTCTACATGCTTGCGACACTGGATTACTGCCTATCTAGGTATTGGCATCATCCACATTTTGCTGATTTCTTATCCTGACTTTCTCCATCCTTTTTTTTGATAGTCTTACCTTGATCTCTATAATCTACTTAGTTCCATGCTCACTGGTTAATCTTAGTTTGTATCCTTTCTAATGTCCTCTTTTTGAACCATTTGTCATTCCCATTATATAATGGGTCATGTGAAGCAAGGAGACATCACAATGGTTCATATGCCATTAGATGAGATATTGATTGATCTTCTCATGAAAGCATTAGATGATGAAGCATTCCACAGACATGTATAACATGGGCATTCATTTACTTTAACAAAGACCTAAAAACAACCTCCATTACTTGTGATTTAACCATGTAGTGTGCTGCTGAGCTGTCTAAAAAAAATCTCACCTTAGACTCTGCTTCTACCAACTATTCCTCCAGGTAATAGCCCCAGTTATTTCCTTGCCTGCTATGAGCATCTCTATTCCTTTGTGCTTGTCACCTTTGAAAATATCATCACTTACTACTTGCTAAACTTTCCATTATTCTGTT
This sequence comes from Metroxylon sagu, assembly GCA_017589505.3. Classification (NCBI taxonomy): domain Eukaryota; kingdom Viridiplantae; phylum Streptophyta; class Magnoliopsida; order Arecales; family Arecaceae; genus Metroxylon; species Metroxylon sagu. The sequence goes on from JACVBY030000621.1 coordinate 492,656, forward strand.
GCTTTTTAGCATTTCCTTGCTACAATCCTTTCTTATAAAGATCCATAAACCTCAGGTTACAATTTTTCTAGGAAGACATGATGAATAAGGAGCTTGCTATTTGTCAATGCATACACACGTGGGATCTTGTTTCAGCTGCAGCTTATGAGTTTTTTTTTTGTTATTTATTTATTTAATTCATTTAGATTTCAAAAGGGTAATTGCGATGTTCTAACATATAGGCACAACAACATGTTCTCTTGCATGCATTGTCTGATAACTGATACTTTTATAGGGTATATCCAAAAGGGGAACCCTGTAATCTCAAAAATGTTCTAGTGCACTATGCACAAAAGGGAAGAACTATGTAATTTCTTACTTTTCTATGGCAAGCTTGGATTTGAAATTCGTTGTTTTTTCTTTTTCCATTTTTGCCTTTTGGGTTCTTATGGAAGCAAGCATGTATGTTAACTGGTATCATATTAGATGCAGCAGACCTTTTGGAAATAACCTCCACCTCTTTTTTTTTTTTTTTTAATGTTAACTAGATGTACATTTACAGAAATGATAACCAATGCGAACTCTGGATTGAAGTTCAATTCAACAATTTTTATTGAGGAAGCATCAAAGTATATGTATAGTTTTTTTTTTTTTGGAGAAAAATGTATAGAAGGATTGTTGATGATAAACATTCAAAACATTCTTCATATTAAAGAAAACATGGGAACTGGTGGTGTTTCGAAGTGGCAGTATCGATTAACTTATATGGATGCCACTGAGGCAAGTGCTAGAATCAAGTTTTATGGGGATCCATGTGATGTAGAAAGCATGATCCACACAATCCTCTAAAAATTCATTGTAGAAATAACAAAGCAATTCAAAGGACTCCAGAGTCCAAAATGAATCTTGTGCTCTGAATTCATGCTGAAAGAATATTGCCAGATTAGTCATCAATTAGGTGGTTATGCTTTCCTAAATACATAGGGAAGAACATAAAACAATTAGAGTCAACATAGCATGATTTTGATTATGCTGTTCGCATTGTATATGAAGGTCTAAAGATTAGTCATAAAATATAAGCTACCGTGGAATTGATATGTGGAACTATAGAGTGCACTTTTTGAGAAGCAAACTCAGCCAAATATGGTGCTAGTGGAAAAGGTAGGCTTCGTTGTTTCAAATATACTACATGATATTTAACTATAGATGACTCCCATCTTTTCTACTTAAACAGTTTCAGGTACTCTTCATCTTGCTTACTTTATTTCATTCTCTGTTTCCTTGTAATTTTCTTACCTTTCCTCCTTCTCCTCCTCTTCTTCTTCTGCTTCTGCTTCTTTTGTAATTTTCTTACCTTTGCTCTTCCTTAATAAATTTGGTGCCTGGTACTCTCCTTTAACCGTCCAAAAAAGATTCTTGTTTACAAATTTAACAAATTTGTATCCTTAACATGGTTAGGCATTTATTTGCATGCTTCTAAGATTAAACACTGTTTACTGGTCCAAAACGTTCATTTACTTGATTAAAATAACTTCTCCATTTGAAAAGCAAATTGTTTGTAGGACATTCATTGCATGGTTTAATCCTTCTGTTGTTACTTGATTGTTATTAGGTTGTCCATAATCAGAACATCTCAGCCATAACAAAATATGAACTCATCGAGGCTGTGCACGTTTTACTCAGTGAGTGGAACTGTTCCCTTTTTTTTTGGATTCTTAATATATGATGACAAATCTTACCATTTGACTCTTGCCATTTCATGCTGTTACCAGGTGTGCTGTTGCAAATATTTGTCATCATCACAACGGTCACTCTTGTGCAGAACATGTCTAGCAGGAGAGTTTCCTAAGTTTGTAACGCCAGCTGCGGTGCTTGACTCATATAGTAATTACATACTGATATGTTGTATCGGATGAAGTATTTACTTTGGGAGAGTGCATCTGTTGATATATTAAAGGAGTTTTTTTTGGAGAAAGTTTTCTCCATTTAGTTTTGTGAAGATTTCCGCCACCTTATTTTAGTTGATTTTATAGTTGAATTTTGTTCCTAGAACTATTATAGCATAAGCAATAATTGTCTTATCCTAATGAGTATATTTTCGCTTTATCTTGGATGCGTTGTGGTACTGCATGAAACTTCGCAAGCTGCACTGTGTGAGATGCACGCCCTTTTGTCAGTCCCCGAAGACTGCTTGCATATTGGAACATTTCAGCCAGTGGCATCAAGGCATCAACTACCTGCGTATTGATGGGGGGGGGGGTCCTATTGGAGCAGGCCCTGAAGGCCCTGAAGAATTCTTGGGGCATAACTGAGCTTGAACTGAAACTTTGCCTTTTCTAATTAATTTCTTCATAGTTTGCTCATCTGGTTTGACTCCTTCTAGATAGTTTTCTATAGCTTTATCATCTAATTGCACAATAGTTTCTATCATCTGGGTTTCATATTCTTGAGCCATATCTCGGTGATCAGCTGGTATGTCTTCATATACAAATTTTGCAGTACTAAGCTTACGGGCTCGCATTTAGTTGACGAAGCCAAATAAACTTCGAACGAGGTGACCTTGGATATCCCAAAGTAGGGCCTAGAGTCGAGAGTCATGATGGTCGTATATATCTTCTACTTTGTTAATCCATGTTCTGTGGTGTTGCTTACTCTGACTGGTCTCAGTTTGAGGGAGTCCTTGAGAGAACTGTTCTGCTGCGATTCAGAATAGCTAGAGAGGGGTCTGGAATCGACCCAAGATGGGCTTCATATAAGAGAAATTCTTTGTGCACCGTGTGTGGTGCAAGAAATCTCCGCTGGCTTGCACCACACGCTCTCATTCATCCACATGGTGTCAACGTGGCAGGGCATCGTACGTCAGGGATGGGACATTAACTTTTTCGAATGGATTTTATTAATGCACATCATGCTCAACAGATTTCGTCATTTAACGTTCGGTTCCTCTTTAGATATGCCGCTCCACATGGACGAATGTGAGCGTGCGGTGTAAGCCAGCAGAAATTTTCTACACTGCATGCGATGCACAAAAAATTTTGTCTTCATATAATATTTTAGTGCAATTCTTTACTTGGTGCCAGGCTCTTTCCAGTCTTTGCGCTATTTTGCATTCCCCCACCCCAACCCCACAACAAAAAAAAAAAAAGAGGAAAAATATAACAAGCTTTAAACTATGAGGGGTGGATCCATGTTATTTTGATCTTTTTCAACCTAAAAATGTCGGCTTCCATTTTTCTTGGCATTTTTTTGGTCCTGTCCTTTTAGTCAAAAGAATGCTACAAGTAAAACTTGTTTATGACTTCTAGATAACCAACAACCAGTAACCTGATTTACTGCTGGTGTATTAGCCATTCTCATTAATAATAATAATAATAATAATAATAATAATAATAATAATAATGTTTTAAACAAATGGAGGAGTTAAATTATTTGTAATACTTTCTTTTCAAACAAGGGCTGATAAACCAACAGGGCTCAGTTTAGTTAATATGTAAATGTGGAATATAGGCTACATGCCTAGCTGCTTGCCCTTCCCACGGTAAAGGCGAACCAGGGGAGACAAGATCAAAAGAAGAAGTTGAGGGAGAAAATATCTATTTTGCTTTCAACAAGCGCATCTGGTGTAGTGGTATCATAGTACCCTCCCACGGTACTGACCGGGGTTCGATTCCCCGGCTGCGCACCTTCGTTTCCAACTTTTTAAAATTTTTCCCCTTTCTGGAAAGCAGGGCTTCTGTGCTATATATTTTTCCCCTCTCTGGAAAACAGAGTTTCTGTGGTATATATTAAGCAAGTTTGTAATTTTTTCCCCTTTCTGGAAAGCAGGGCTTCTGTGCTATATATTTTTCCCCTCTCTGGAAAACAGAGTTTCTGTGGTATATATTAAGCAAGTTTGTAATTTTTTCCCCTTTCTGGAAAACAGAGTTTCTGTGGTATATATTAAGCTACTGAAATGAAACCACACTAATGAAGATAGTAGCATCAGACCATCTCAAATTTATGCATTCACGCGCGTCCAATCTTACTCTTGTTTACCTCACCAGATCAATGGAAGAAGTCACTACAGAAAACAGAGAGTTTCTCTTGTATATATTAAGCCACTGAAACGAAACCGCACTAACGAAGATAGTTGCATCACACCATCTCAAATTTATGTATTCACGCGCGTCCAATCTAACTCTTGTTTACTTCTATAATCAATCAAACACTCCAAACAGTATACATATTCTAATGAATCTTACTCTTGTTTACTTCTATAATCAATCTAACACTCCAAATAGTATATATATATATATATATAGCATCTGTGCGATTAATTAAGGAGAGGACTGGGCAGACGAAAGCGCGTTGATGAGCGCCAAGGCATTGCTCGTCAGCTGCGCCACGTTAACGACGTGGCCCCTCACAGCATTCTTGACGTTGCCGTTCATGGCATTGCCGGCAAACCCATCGATGCAGGTGTTATCATCGGTGAGCGCAGCACTCACCCACGTCTGGATGTTATTCATCTCTAGGCCCCTGTTCTTGCCTCTCATGTGCGCCATTTCTGCGAGAGACTCCTTGAGCTCGTCGACCGAGTCGCCCACATTCTCCATGCAGTCGCCCACCGCAGCCGCCTCCCGAGGTTTCATGCCTCCACCTTTGGACATTCTTGACATCATGGCGGATGTGGACCGGGCGGTGGACAGGCTCACCGACAAGGCGGTGCGAGCTAATTGCATGGGGCTTTTTTGGATGACGCTCGCGAAGGCTGAGAGCGAGTCGAAGCAGAGGATGGGGTACTTGGTGACGCTACAAGAGGTTATTACGAACTCGACGTTCGTTGGTTTTTGAGGACCTACTCTTGCTCCATCGCATGCTTTCAAATGAGAGCCTGCGAGTAGAAGAGCAAACAGGCCGACAAATAAGAAGGGGGAAGAAGAAGAAGAAGAAGAAGTCTTGATATTTTTCTCCATCTCTCTGTACGTGGAAGTAGGAAGATAATGGCGGCAAAAAGAGCAGAGGACTAGAATTTTTAGGGTGAGTGGTGGCGAGTGGATATGGGTGGGTTATGGTGCCTTTTTATAGCTAGATGGTAGTGCATTTGTGGCTCCCACAACTCTTGCCACTTGTTTTTCGTTGCATAAATCTGGCACTATAATTTGAGGGTAAGGTTTAGCCGCAATCAGAATAGAAGAGTTGTGCTGCTGTCCCCTTGAATGGTTTCCCACTTTTCCCTACATCATTTCTGGCTGGTAGGGCTGGTCATAGCCAACCAACTAAGACTCCTCGTGTAGAACCACCATGCTATTGCCATGGTTGCAGATTATTGACCTTTTTTTTTATTATTTTTTTAAAAAAGTTTTTAAATAAAAAAAAATGGAATGCTCGAGCGGACGCTCGCGGACGTTTGCGTCACTCATGCGAGCGGTTTGCTCGCGTGAGTGACGCTTGCGAGCCGAATACTCATGAGCATTCCGCAAACGCTCGTGTGAGGGACCAATGTTGGGCGTGCATTCGCACGCGAACATTCAAAAACATCCCCAATAATTTAATTTTTAAATCGTTACTTACGTAATTTAGGGGTAACGATTATCAGGCCTTTAAGCCACGCTCAACCATTGGGATTACTTGGACCTAGTCTATAAATAGACTCAAAGATTTAAGATTTTGAGCATTCCAATCCAAAAAATCTTTTTTTTATCCTTCCAACTACCAAAACCCTTCTTAAGATTTTGCTATGAGAAGCTTTTCTGAGATTCTGCAAGTGGTGCTACCTGTGTCTCGAAAGCCCTGCTCTAAATAAGAGCTCTCTCACCTCTTCTTTTAAATTATTTCTTATTTTTTTTATTATTATTTTATGCTGATTTTTCTTTGGGCATCTGAAGGAGTCGTTGAGTTGCACTTCTATGCGATCGTGCTCGTAGTAGGAGGTTTGGATCGTTGTACCTTGGGAACAGATCGCCTATAATCTGCACAAAGGGGCCAAAATTAGTTCTTAGGGCAGTGTTTAACACACCTCAGTCCAAGCACGATTTTTATCTTCTTTTGATTTTAATTTCTGTATTTAAAATTAGAATTTCTAGCAATTTCTAAACAGTTTTCAAAAGTAATATTATTATTTTTCCAACAGCTAAGGACTAGTTTTCCTCTTCATTAGAAATTGCTACAATTTTTTATTATAATTTACTGATAAATAAAAAAATTAAAAAAAAATCTATTTTGAAGGAAAAAAAGAGTTTTTTTGCTTTGAAGTCTGTGCAAAAGTCCTAAAAAATTATTTCTTTTTTGAAAAAAAAGAGAGAGGTCTTGAATTTATTTATTTTCAAATTTAAAATTTAAAATTCAAATTTTTGAAATTTAAAATTTGAAATTTAAATTTTAAAAAATCTTAGAAAATTCAACATTTTGAAACTCAAATTCAAATTTAAATTAATTGAGTTAATTTTGCTTAGTGGTTACTTTATTTATTGCAAGTAGTTTCTAGATTTAAATTTTGAATTTAAATTCAAAATCTAGAAATTATCTGATAAACTACTAATTTAAAAACTCAAACTATAAGGCTAAACCTTCAAATTTTTGTTGTGCAAAACCAATTAAGCAACCAACACTCTCATAAAATGGGTTCAGATGACCTTAGTGCAATCAAACCCGAAAAGTTTAATGGGTTATTCTTTAGGAGGTGGCAAAGCCAACTGAAATATTGGTTTACCACTTTAGGATTATTTTCTGCCATAAAATTTTCAAACCTCGAATCCACTTCTCAATTAAGTTCTTCTAGTCCAGTTGAAACTTCCTCTTCCTCAACATCAAAAACACCCCAAGAAATAGATTTTCATTGTAGACATAGAATTCTAAGTGCTCTTTCTGATAACCTTTATGATGTTTACCTTCCCACTAAAACTGCTAAGGAACTATGGGATGCACTTGAGGCTGAATATGGAATGGATGATGCTGATTTAGATCGATTCATCATCTCAAAATTTTAAAAGTATATAATGGTGGATTCTAAACTTATTAGTGTTCAAATAAATGAGTTCCAAGATCTTCTTAGAAAGGCTGAGTTAATTGGCTGTAGTTTTTCTAAAGGCTATAAGGTCCAAGCCTTAGCAGATGCCCTTCCATCTTCTTGGTCAACCTTTTCGCGAGAGCTAAGCCACAAGCAAGGTGACTTGACCCTAATAGAAGTGATTAACTCTATTAGGATTGAAGAAGAACATCGGCTTAAGCTCAAGCAGAAACCTGATTTTGGATCTAAGATCCATCTGACTGAGTCATATTCAACCCCAGATCAATTCAAACCCACGGGAAAGAATTTTAAGAAGAAGAAATTTCAATCTAGATACAAACCTCCTCAAAACCGACCAAACAAGAACCAACCGAACTAGAAGTCAAAGAATAATAAAGAAATATTCTGCTTCGTGTGCAGAAGGTCTAATCATGTGGCGAAGGACTGCTGCCATTGAAAGACTGAACTACTGAGGAAATCATCCAAACCTCAAGTTAACACGGTTGAAAGTGGTGCCGAGCCTTCTGTTAGGTCGATAAATCAGAAACCCTTAATTAACTTAACCTAATTTTCTTGTGATTGGTGGCTTGATTCAGGAGCTAATGTTCATGTTTGTTCTGATCGCTCTTGGTTCTCAACTTTTCAGAAATCAAGTGGAGAAGGTGTAACACTTGGGAATAATTCTTCGGCACAAGTGCTTGGAAAAGGTCGAGTGGACCTAAGGATGACCTCTGGAAAGATCCTGATCCTTCAGGAAGTGCTGTTCGTCCCTAGTGTTAGAAGAAATTTGATAAGTAAATATCTCTTCATAACTAGGGGATATAAAATTATTTTAGAGTCAAATAAAGTTGTAATTACTTGTAATAATGAGATTGTTGAAAAATGCTTTATTTCTGAAGGTCTTTTCAAATTAAATGTAATCTCCAAGTTATCTAATAAAAGTCCTCTTGTTTTCAATGTTGAATCTTTAAATGTTTGGCATGGTAGACTTGGTCATGTGAATTTTGATCGTATTCATCACATGACAAATCTTAATCTAATACCTAAAGTTTATGTTGATAGAAAGATCAAGTGTGAGATTTGTATTCAAGCCAAAATGCCTAGAAAACCTTTTAAATCAGTAAATAGAAGCTCAACTCTTCTTGAATTGGTTCATGGCGATGCGTGTGACTCTACCAAGTTACCTACACGGGGAGGAAGTCGTTACTTTGTAACATTTATTGATGACTTCTCACAGTATTGTTACACATATTTGATAAAATCTAAGGATGAAGTCTTAGATAAGTTTAAGATATATAAGGTAGAAGCTAAAACACAAACAGAGAAAAACCTTAAGAAACTTAGGTCTGATAGAGGTGGTGAATATACCTCAAATGAAATGACTTTATTTTGTCAAGAATATGGGGTTATTCATGAGGTTACACCACCATACTCTCCTCAGTCTAATGGTGTAGTTGAACGGAAAAATTGTACCTTAATAAATATGGTTAACTCAATGTTAATCAGTTCAGGTACACTCAAAAACTTATGGAGGGAAGCTCTTTTAGCTGCATGCTATATCGTAAATAGGATACCCTTTAAGGATAATCCTAAAATACCTTTTGAGCTTTGGAAAGGTAGAACACCCAGGCTAGATTACCTTAAAGTATGGGGGTGCCTAGCTGAGGTAGGAATACCTGAACCCAAGAGAAGAAAGATAGGACCTAAAACCAAAGATGCTATCTTTATAGGTTATTCTTTGGATAGTAGTACAATAGGTTCCTTATGATAAACTCTGAAATAAGTGGCATCTCAAATAATACTCTTATTGAATCAAGAGATGCTACTTATTTTGATAATATATTTCCTTTTAAGAACCAAGTTCCAAGTCAAGTCTCTTCTAATCCTTTCTTGGTTCATGATTCTTTTGAATTTGGGTCCTCCAATGAGTCAAGGAAAAGGAAAAGATCCAACTCTGAAAGTGGACATTCTGAACTTAGAAAAAGTTAAAAGACAAGAAAGGAAAAAGACCTTGGTGAAGGTTTCTTTACTTTCTTAGTCGAAAGCGAACCTTCCTCTTTTTCAAAGGCGATGTCTTCACCTGATGCTCCTTTTTGGAAGGAAGCCATTCATTCTGAATTTAATTCAATCTTACAAAATCAAACTTGGATCTTGTTTGATTTACCCCCTGGTAGCAAACCTTTAGGATGTAAATGGATATTTAAGAAAAAATTTAGACCTGATGGTTCAATTGAAAAGTATAAAGCTAGATTAGTAGCCAAAGGGTATAACCAAAAGAAAGGATTAGATTTCTTTGATACCTATTCTCTTGTAGCTAGAATAACAACCCTTAGATCTCTTCTTGCCATTGCATCCATACATAAGTTGATCATTCATCAAATGGATGTGAAGACTGCATTCCTTAATGGAGATCTCGAGGAGAAGATCTATATGGAACAACCTGAATGTTTTGTTATAAAGGGACAAGAAAATAAGGTTTGTAAACTTGTTAAGCCCCTATATGGTCTTAAACAGGCTCCAAAACAGTAGCATGAAAAATTTGATCAAATCATCCTATCCTTTGGATTTCAGATCAATAATCATAACAAATGTATCTATTCTAAGATCATCGATGATGATTGTGTAATCCTTTACTTATGTGTCGATGATATCTTAATTTTTGGAACATCTCTTAAAATTATTTTAAGTATTAAATCCTTCCTTTCTTCTAAGTTTGATATGAAAGATTTAGGTGAAGCAGATGTAATCCTAGGGATGAAGCTTATCAAATCGCATGAAGGGATAGCCCTTTCTCTTTCTCACTCTATAGAAAAAATGATCAAGAAATTTGGTTATTCTGATCTTAAATCAGTTTCTACTCCATATGATCCTAGCTTTCACCTAAAGAAAAATTTAAGTGACCCAATTGATCAATTAAAATATTCTCAAATCATAGGATCCCTCTTGTATGTGGCAAATAGGACAAGATCGGATATTACCTATGCTGTAGGAAGACTTAGCAAATATAATCAAAATCCTAATCAATCTCATTGGATAGCCTTAGAAAGAGTGTTTTGATATCTAAAGGGAACACTTAATCTCTCTTTGATGTTTTCTGAATACCATGAGGTGATTGAGAGGTACAATGATTGATGCAGTACGATGCAGGTAAAGAGGATGCTGGGATTTAGCAGATTAATTATGATTTTGAACTAAAATTCAGTTGGCTAATGATTCCAAAAAAAAAGGAACTCTCAGAAAAAAACTGAGCTAGACTAGACAGACTAGACGGCATGAAAACAATAATACGAGAGATAGAACTTCTAAGATAACCAAGACAGTCAGGATCGTGGAAGTTGAGAAACTTCCGGTTAGAACATGCTCTATTCTTTCATTAAATTAGGACTTAAGAGGGGATGGATGGTAACTTACTAGACGATGATTCTCTTAAAAGGCTGTCGATGAGATTCCTCAGCTAAAGATCGAAATCTGGATGACGAGGCTAACTTTCGCTGGAAGGTATCCTGATCTCGATTCTGGAGGCAAGGGCGACTTCCTCTTCGGCTAGTGAATCCCTGAGAAAATAGCAAGCAACAAACCATAAACTTAAGATGGTGGAGAGAAGTAAACAAAGAACAAAGAGAGTAGGACTTGAGAAAAGAAGCATTTTAGGGCTGATTTGATTTCGGCGGTTGGAACCCCTGAAAGGTGAACTTCCGGATCAAAGACTCGCTGGTCGGGGTTGCTCTGGAGGGCATGCAACAGCGAGGAGGAGGTTCGGTGGGCTGCAAAGTGTAGCAAGAGGAGATGGGGGCCTATGGTTGGCGGCATGGTTGTTTTAGGGTTTCTAGAGGGGGGCGGCTAGGGTTTGGTTTTGGGAGAGGTTAAAGAAGATGAAAGGAAACACTAAGGGCTTCACACCCACTCCTTCCCGGAGTACCAAAGCCTTCACAGCAATGGAAAAAAAAACTTTAGAATTTTTTCATTAATGATCTTTTTTTTTTTTAATATAAGGAAAAGGTCTTTTTATAACCTTTCATGTCAATACAAGTTAAATCATTCATTTTAAGTACATTGTTGACATGGATTGTAATGTATGACATGTGATTCTTCTTGGGGAGGCAGGGATCTCTGCATGCTTCATCTGGGACGGCCAAAAAGAGAGAGTAGTTACAATTTTTCAAGCTTGTAGAGGAGGGGGACCACTTGAGAGAGAGAAAGAGTGGGCGCCCCTTGATTCCTCCTGCCATCTTTGACTGGGCGGCAACCTTCTTTCATTTGGGGCGCATGAAGATCTTCCAATTAGAGAGGAGGCAACTAATTTCTTCCATAGATGCTTGCTAGGGGACCACATGATAAGTGTGGAAGTCAATGGGCCCCCAAAAGCTTCCATATAAGGGTGGGCGGCATGAAGAAATGAGGAAGGAGGGTATTGGTGCCTAGATTCCTTCCTAAATTGATGTGGGCCGGATCCTTGCTCTGCTCTGGTGATGCCATGTGTCCTGGAGTGGTCCAAGACATATGTCATTGCATGGTTGATGGGTCTTCTCTTGGGTCTTTTCTTGGGCCTTCAAGGTGAACTTTCTCTTGACTTATTACAGGACTCAATGAAAGAAAATAACACTTGACACTTGACCAACTCCTGAATTCCAACAATGAACCAGGCTAACTAACACAACTGGACTTGACAAGGACTCTAATAATAAAGAAAATGACTCTCATAAACCAGAGATCTATAAGGAATCCTGAAACCTCTGTCCCAATCTGGTGCTTGCACCAGTGATGCTTATTGGGTCACCAATTCTCATGATCTTAAATCGACCAACGGATATCTTTTCTTCTTGGTGGTGCTGCTATTGCCTAAGGATCAACTAGGCAAACTATTATATCTAGAAGTACCATGGAGGCCGAGTTGACAGCTCTGGATACTACCTGTAATGAGGCAGAGTGGATTAAAAATCTAGTATCAGAGCTACCTTTGGTACCTAAGCCAGTTCCGGTTATATCAATCCATTGTGATAATAAAGCTGTAATCGAACTGACTAATCAAAAAGTACCAATAAAAAGATGAACCGTCATATACGGCTTCATCATAAGTTTATAAGACAACATAAGAAAAATAATGTTATCTCCTTGAAATTTGTCAAGTCTGAGAAGAATTTGGCAGATCAATTAACGAAGGGACTATCTAGGAGTGGAGTCCTAAAATCATCGAGGGGGATGGGGCTTAAGCCCATTATTTGGTCACCAGCAGTGGATACCCAACCTTTGTAATTGGAGATCTCATGAAAGAGGTTCAATGTGGTAGAAACGAAGCTGATTGAGTGATCGTGTTAGAGCATATTTTTGAAGAAATTTCTCATCCCGTCCCTATGATGAGTGCTCTTATAAAGTGACAAAATAAATCCGTGTAAGGTTGAATTATACTCTTAATGGATCCAAGATAGGTTATCTACAGGGTATTAGTCACAAATATCCTTGGAGGATTCACCTATATGAGAATTGTCATATTAGGCCGTGACTAAAAGTTTGGGCTAACCTTAAGAAATTGTCATGAAAAATCAAGATACAAAGCGCAAGGCCTTTAATATGCGTTGGCCATTTAAACCCAATTGATCCATACTTTGTATGTGATTAGTAGAAATCTGAGTCAAGGACCTAGTTCAAGGTCTAATCTACTATGGTTCCTTTAGATGTATATAATCAATACTAAGTGGGGTTCAAGTCTACAGGACACCTCACCTATTGCGCAGTATAAGATGCCCTAAAATTTATGTTATATTATTTTTTTTAATTTAAAAACTTTTGTGGGGGATTGTTGACCTTTTTATTTTTAAAAAAAGAAAAAAAAATTTAAATAAAAAAAATGGAATGCCTGCGAGCGGACGCTCGCGGACGTTCGTGTCACTTACGCGAGCGTTCCGTGAACGCTCGCTGAGGCGCGAGCATTACGCGAACGCTCGCGTGAGGCGCAAGCGTTTGCGAATGTTGGGCATGCGTTCGCACGCCAACGTTCATGAACGGGTAGAAATGGCCCAAATAATTTGATTTTTGGGCCGTTACTGACGTGATTTGGGAGTAATGATTATCAGGTCTTTAAGACTATTATAGGCTTAGCCGTTGTGGGTTACTTGGACTGAGTCTATAAATAGGCTCAAAGATCCATGAGTCTATAAATAGGCTCAAAGATCTAAGGTTCTGAGCATTCCAATCTAAAAAATCTTCTTTCTATCCTTCTAACTACCAAAACCCTTCTTGAGATTTTGCTATGAGAAGCTTTTCTTGAGATTCTGCAAGCGGTGCTGCCTGTGTCTCGAAAGCCCTGCACAGAATAAGAGCTCTCTCACCTCTTCTTTTAAATTATTTCTTATTCTTCTTATTATTATTTTATGCTAATTTTTTTTTTTGCATATGAAGGAGTCGTTGGGTTGCAACTCTACGTGATCATGCTCGCAGTAAGAGGTTCGGATTGAGCCGGGTTGTTGTACCTTGGGGACAGATCGCCTACAACCTGCACGAAGGGGCGAAAATTAGTCCTTAGGGTAGTGTCTAACATGCCTCGGTTCAGGCACGATTTTTATCTTCTTTTGATTTTAATTTTTGTATTTAAAATTAGAATTTCTAGCAATTTCTAAACAGTTTTTAAAAGTAATATTATTAATTTTCCAACACAGATAACCTATTTCATCTCCCTCTCACATGTTAACAGATACCAAAATTTATTTGGTAAAATAATAACCCAAAACGAAGAAATCTAAAGAGGGAATCAATTACTACTCTTGAATTTGCTCCCTCTTGGATGATTGTTATTGTCTTCATCTCATTAAAAAAAAAAAAAAAAAAGAGACACATGCCAGAATTTTAAAACAATAGACATGAGATTATTATATCTATCTCTGAATTATTGAGGATGACACCAAGTATAATAGTTATGAGATTGCCACAGTCATTTGGCAAAAGAGATCATTTGTATGTCATTGTTGCCTTCAACGCTCTCGACATCCTACTGCATTATTGGCATAGGAAGGCAACAGCTAACTTTTTGTTCTCATCTGGATTTTTTATTTTTTTTTTGCTATTTATTGGGGCGGAAGTTCTATTTTGGTATGCTGGAGAAGTCAAATGGCATCTTTCTTGCTTGCAAAAAAATCCATGTCCAAGACCAAGGTAAGCACTTGTGGTTTGGAGCAGAAGAGTTATATGTATCTTCTTTCAACTTGTGAAAGCTCTTTCACTAAATATCCAATCCTCCAAGCGTTGAACCTGGTCCAAAATGCTTTAGGTTTCCACCCAAACTTTTCTGACAAGGAAACTGATGCTAGCATGGGTGTGCAACCCCTACAGTGCCCATTCATGGCTCGTTTGCTGAAGTCATGGTCAAGGCTTACTAGCTACAGGCTATAACAACAGTATTATCTGAAATACTCCTCCCCCCTCTCCACCAAAAAAAAAAAAAAAAAAAGAAAGAAAAAAGAATTATTGATTTTTTAAAATTATTCTTAATTTCTCTCTTTGGCTACACTAATATCAACAGACAGTAAATCATAAACTGTTTAATTATCTCAAAATATATGAAAACTATTACAATCTATCAATAAATTGTTTGTGACTAATTTAAAAACTCCTTATGGATTAGAAATAAAAATGCTCTATATTAATAATTTTATTTTTCACTTACATTATTTTAGTCTAACTTTTAATCATCCAAATTTTTGTATTTTTTATTTGAATTCCAAATCATTGCTGTTAGTTGAATTGTTACTGAAAGACAACTTTAACTTTGTGACTATATATGCCACAGAAAAACATCCTATAAACATCCCATTGGTCACTTTGGTCTATCATATTTCATCATAGTTCTTCTCCTCTGCCGTGAGCTGCTCTGTGAAACATTAGATAAATAATTCATTTTGTAAATATTAGCTGGTTGATATCGAAATGACAGGTAACTGGGTCACTTGTAGCAAGCTCCAATGGATTTGTAGCCAATTCGATTCTTTTAGTCCCTTATCCGAATAATAATAATAATAATAATAATAATAATAATAATAATAATAATAATAATAATAATAATAATAATAATAGTAATAGTAATAAATGTCTAGCAGTCTAAATCGCGTATCCTATTGCAATAGTCTGGTAGAAAAGTTTGAGCCATGGATACATCCAAGAAACATAATATCAGGATATATAACAATAACGTGGGACCTGGCAGCTGATAAGGCCAATAAAGCTGCCACTGAATCTGGGGGATTTAAGACGATAGGTCCATCTGACACCCAGTCATCCAACTTGAGATCCAACTTGAGAACAAACACAAGCTCGGTTTGGTTTGCAATTTGCATCCACTGAGACGCTGATGGAGCTTTGAACCAGGCCTCCTTCGGTCCAAGCAATTCACGGGCTTCAGATTCCGTCGCATGCCCCCTGGCGCTTATCCGGTGAAAAATTTAATTCCATATATTTCATTTCTTTTTCTTCCTATACCATTTCGGACTGAAAATAAAATGGTGAGTAAATTATAATTGCTTGAGGATTTGCTTGAGATATTTCCAGCGTACCAGTCCCAGATATTCCAATTATAATAATTAGAGATTAAACCTACCCATTTAATGAATTTGATATACTGGCTCGATCATCCATCATACTCCCCAAAATAGAGGATGAGATCCGGTGGAATATTTGCCTACCATAGAGATTCGTAATCCTCAGTCCTTGCTAAAAGTATTCGACCTCAAGTCGCTGAAAATAATTATTAGTAATTTTGTAAATTGAACCAGTTGATGCTCGCTTGCTAAAGGACTCCTTGCACTGAAGCTAATCGTGATGTTATTAGTCCCAATATCAAATTTTTACCGAGTTGTATACTTTCTTAGCTAATACTCATCATGGTCGCTGTGAGATTAACGGAGATCGTTTTTACAAATATATATATGGTTAAAATTTTGGTGAGAGCAATTAATGAATCCGAGTATTAGCATCAATGTTCAATAATTTTACCAACCGTATTTGTTGATACCCTCTTATAACTCATGGATTGTTTAATATTATTAGCGTATTCATGGCTCACTAAGTTGTTAAAATTTAAACATGTATGTGTGTTTTGGTTAATTAAATAATGAAAAATAAGCAACAGGATAAGCTCTAGACACTCCACTAGTTCAAGTATAAAAGTAGTTAAAATCACATATTATTTACCATCATTACAAGTACAAAGGAAAAAAAAAAAAAAACACTAAGGGATAAGCACTGGACACTTCACTATTTCAAGCATAAATGCAGTTGAAATCATTTATTATTTATGGCCAATGCATATATCATGAAGTAAGTGATCTTCTAAAATGCATTAACAACTTGGTTTTTGATACCATGTTACTTAACGCATATTAATAATTAACATTTTGTGGTAGTTTCACAGTCATTTAATAATCAAGATATTTTGAACATAAGATATAAAAGTGTAATTTTTTTTTTAAAAAAAAAAAATGGAGCAAAACCTGGTTAGATGATCATGGTTGCATTGGACATTTCCAACTTAGCGTCAAACTACAAAATGTCTACACTCTTTAAACATGTGATTAGAAGGCGAGTTTTTCTGAAACAACAAACCAATAATCCTTCCATAAGCCTGGTCGAATTTCCAACTTAAATCATTTTACACAATCCAATAGCAATCACATTCAAGAATTTAATCAGTACAATTTGGATCAAGCAATTCTAAAATCTGAATTATCGTGCACAATCACGTATCCTTGGGTGAACTTCAGCAAACCAAATCATAAAAATTTAGACAGGAATAAATGCTGCGGAGAAGTCCAAGCTTCAAAATTCAACCCGTCTCCCCTGCTCTGCCGTCTCGGCAAATGATACAAGTCTAGAATGAAGTGTTTTGAGTCTGGTTGGACTTTCTTCCTCTTCTTCTGATATTTGCTTTTAATTAATACATCAAAGCGATCCATTTGAAGTTCTCAACCATGCCGACATAAAATGTCATCATCCTTTCAAATATTATCTTCATGGATCAGTCTGGCTGGCCGATACTCGTGCCGTCAATCTCTCGCCAGCTCTCAAGAGAGTTCTCACTGGGCGTCTTTTTGCATTGAGAGGGGCCCTCCAAAACGAATGAAAACACAATGCACGTAAACCGCCGACAAGTTGCGTGTTCTAAATTCAATGCCGAGGCCCCTGATACTCTAAAAGATCTAGATTTTTAATTTTTGTAAAGAAGAACAGGAATTAATGTCCATATGCCATCAGATGAACTAATGTGAACATGACCTATACCTAAAAAAGAGTAAAATAAAAATGCGGCAGTAATATAATTTTTAAAAAATAATGTTAATAATAGAGAATTATTAAAAAAATTATTCTAGCAGCTGAGTGCAAACAAAGATCTCTTATGCATGCAGCTAGAGTAGCATTTTCGTTGGTAAAATGGCTGATTGCAAGTTTTCAACCAAACTCGCAGCCTAAAATGTTGTGAAGGCTGAGCAATCATACAATGTGGAATGGTTATTTTGAGATGCCATCAAGCTTAATCAAGGTTATTAGCGGATCGAGCTCAAAATGAGAAATCCATTATATGCATCTAAAATAGAGGTCTCATTTGTGCTTAACTTTTTATTAAGCATACATGTTGGTATTAATATATTTGAGTATTATTAAAGTTCATTACATAGTGCACAATATATATTAATAATATTGATATAAATGTGATTGGTTATCATTACAAATTATTGCTTGGTATGCAATAAAAAATTAGGCATTAAATTATTTTATTTAGTATAATTTATTATATTATCATTTAAAAAAAGAGAAAAAAATGCATTATATGCATCATGCAAGATTGGTATTAATGGCAGTAGTATTGCATGGAGGTTCAGCAATTGCTTCTCCATGTAGGCACCAATATTAATGATGAAATATTTTTTTATTAACAAAATTCATTATTTAATATACAAAATCAAACTATTGAAATATTTTATTTAATAATTTATTATATTTATATTATATCTTTTATTTATTATAATTTATTATATTTTATTTTAAGAATAGTTAAAAGAAGAATAGTTAAAATATTTTATTTTAAGAATAATTTATTATATAAAATTGTACTCTATGCATTCTTCAAAATAATCTTCCACTTTAGTGTTAAGAGAAAGATTTAGGTCTATATAAGGTTGTTGTTACCGATACTCTTACTTATGCCAAATAAAAATGCTCTAGGCTCATTTTTTTAAGATTTCAGCGTAAGTCAACAAAAATGCGGATTCTAGAGGAAGACAATTATCGTGTTTGGTAGGTAATTTATAAATCCATCACATAGATAGGAAAGGGAATTTCTCATAGTGCAGTAATTCGGTTAGGATATATTTCTTCTACTTTTTCTTTTTGTAAAGTGTCGACACTAAGAGAAATATGGCGTTTCATTCATTCTATCATGCTGCAAATTCAGCCATTATGTAAGTGCTCGACTATATGAAGATATGTCAACTAGTTCTCTAATATGGTTGATCTATTTTTATAAAAATATTTGACCAAAAGTTTGATCAATCTAATTTTGAGCGATTAATCAATATTATAACTCGATACTTCATTCATTGTCTGCGAGTAAATTTAGAAATGATCACTTATTTCATATGAAATAGAATAGCTAATAAAAAATGACTAGCTTAAAGCTATTTTTTAAGCTTATTTTCATGACAAATTGAGCATGCACATAGAAAAATTCTTTTCAGTAATCTGTATCTCGAGAAGTTATTTCTGAAATTCTCAGAAAATCAATTCTCAAGAATCACTTCTCTCTTTGTGCCAAATGAGGCCTAGTCATCTAAGGATATTATATGGAGTGCCTACGCATGTGGCATGGATTATGAAAAAATTTCTTTTGATAGCATTCTATTGCATTTTTCTCCCTCTTGTTTTTATTTTTCAAGTATTTATCTATATAGCATCCTGTTGCATATGTAGATGGTTGCATTTTTCTCCCTCAAAGGAATGAGTCTACTCTTGTTTTTATTTTTCAAGTATCTCTTATCTCTGTTCCATCCATCCATCCATCCATCGTGAACTTCTCTGGGCATAAAGATAATTGCGTGCACCTTTCACTCAGAGTTACAATTCAAGGCTGCTAGCTGTGAAAATGAACCACTAGAAACTTTATTACTGATGTTAAATAAATATAAGCATCTAATCTGTCACGCCCAGCCAAACATGACAACTATCTATATATTTCAGCACATGATAACTATCATATACTTATAGTGATTAACCTACATACATATAGTGCTATTCTACCTCTTGATAAATTTATTATAATATAATAATAATATAATTCTAGTGGGATTAAAAGTCTCTCGCAATTTTAGTCTCTTCTTTGATTTCTTTTTTTTTTTTTTTTTCTTCAGTTGTGGGCATAACATCCTCGGATTAGTTAGCCATTTATGTGGCACCTATAATCATTCTTTAATAGTGTCGATATATTTGTCCAAACCAAATCTCAACTCCGTCAACTGATTACTGCACTAGGGTCGCAGAGATAACAAGAACACGTTGAACCTATACAGGAATACTGCGCCCTTGAACCAATTGTCCCATTTGAATATTTGATGGATTTTACCAGGTTCAAATATGTTTAAATTGGTGCACTAAAACAAGCGGGCTGTTTGGATGAGCGGATTTCTCATCATTGTTTTGAAATGATCAATAGTTTCATTTTTCAACGGGACTACTTAAAGGATATGAGGAAAAATAGATAAATAAATAAAGCCATAAGTGTCGAGAGAGGTTGCCATATTCCTCAGAATATGATCTTAGTATTCCTAAAAACTAGGGATTCTTGAGGCCTATAGTTTCCTAACCACGAGAAAACTCTCCTTTTAACCTTCTAAGCCATCCCACGGTCAAACATAATAAGGAATACTAAAACAGTCCTTGGTAGTAGTTGTGGTTGTTTTTTCTTTTCTTTCTTTCTTTCTTGAAAGCAAGCATCCAGTTTTTCCATGGCTTAAGCTGTCCATAAGTCCTATGGAGTAGCACATCTCTTGCATTCGCGTCAAACGTTGTACCAATTCACGATGCAAGCCTTTAGTTTGAGAGATACGTAAGCCATATAGCAAAGTTTTATTTTAGAATGAATGTAGTTAAATAGTCACACGTTGGTCACGCATGACTAGTACTTCGACGAGGAACAACCCATGCAACCTCGGAGAAGAAGAAACCGAACATTAACAATGCTGAATCTAATCTTATTTGAAGTCAATGCCACCACACTGCGATACTTATTCAATAATTACTTCTACTTGAATCTCTCACGTGCATAGAGCCGTGGATAAACAAAAGAGAAATCTTAATGCAATCTTACCGCGAGTCTACTTATTAAATGTGGAAGCCCTAGTTTTTGTAGCTTGAGATCTCTGCAAAGCGCCAAAGCCTTTCAGCCACGGATTACTTTTTGTCAAGTTGAGTCCGAAGTGACCTGTCGCCAGCAAAGACAACATCTAACATGGCGACTGATGGTTGTGAATTTCTATAATAAAATAGAGGGAGTTTACCTCCCTCAATTACGTCAAAAAAAAAAAAAAAAGACAAATGGTGGTGATTTAGGTGCCCAAGGTCCACGTTAATGGTCGATCAACAATAAACTACGTTCTCTCAATGAATTGCACCAATCACTTTCTGCCACGTTGGACAGGTTTCGAAGCTGCCAGAAGTGGTGCCTTGCAGCACTCCGGCATGAGACCTGGGGGAAGCATTGCGGTATCGCACGGGTGCGAGACTCAGCGGTAGATGCTGCTGGGCCTTACAACTTGGTCGCCAACTTGGTCGCCAGGTTGGCACCGTAGAGTTTGACCTAAGCTGTTCGCTAGGTCAAACACCCTTGGCCAACTTGACGATCCTTCTGGCTTTGTTCGGGTTCGTCAACCGATGCACTTCACGTAAAGCCAGCTCAGGCCTTAATGCGTACTCGTCTCTCGAGAACCGTCCAAAGAATCGCATCCGTCGACTGCATCCAGATTGGCCGATTCTCTCTGCTATATATAAGAGTAGCCCACGAGCAGTCGTTATCCACCCAAACCACTTGGAGACGATCTCTCAGCCTTCCATCCCTTGGTCCTGTTCCTAGCCCTCCAAAATCCTAACACTGCCATCATCACCAAACAAGAAGAAAAAATATGGCTCGTTCCAGTAGCACCCATCTTTCTTTCTCGTACGTCGCAGCTACCGTTGCCGCTCTGCTCGCATTTGGTTTCCAAGGCATAACAACGTGCGGTGCAACGAGAATCCTCGTCCATAAGAAAGCAAGCACCGACTTCATCGCCACCAAATGCGGCACCACGGATTACCCACAACTCTGCGTTGACTCGCTCTCAGCCTATGCTAGCACAATCCAGGATAACCCTTCGCAGCTCGCACAGACCGCCGTCTCGGTGTGCCTGGCCGACGCGCGGAGCACGTCGGCCGTGCTGTCGACGCTGTCAGCCACCGGGGGCTTCGGTGTCAAAGAGGCGGGTGTGGTCGGTGACTGCACGACCACCATGGGAGATTCTGTGGACAAGCTCCAAAAGTCATTAGAGGCGATGGGGAACCGCAGTGGAAAGAAGGGGACGGCTCTTCGGATTAACGACGTGCAAACCTGGGTAAGCGCGGCGCTGACGGACGTGACCACGTGCAAGGAGGGGTTAGACGGGAGCAACAACACGGATTCAAGTGTCAAGTCTCGTATTGTGAACGCTGAACAGCTCGCAAGCATTGCTTTGGCGCTCATCAATGCTCTGAGTTCTTCGTCTCCATGAAGCCAATAGGAGATGTTGAGCCAGCAAAGGTCAACAGGGGTGGGTCTGATGTAGCTTATTATAATGTTGTTCCAGAATCAAAATAGCTTATATATTTGATGGAACTAATTCTAGTTCAAAGCCTGAGTGCAGTGCTATCTGATATTCTGATCAAGATGTGAGCCAGCCTGTGCTATAATCCTTGTCAATCCGCTCGATTAGCTGGTCGAGGCTCGAGAACATGTTTCAACTGGACGATGATGGAGGCCATTTTACCAACTTTTTAAGAGTCACGTCCATCACTAAATGCAGCCTACGTGCATCTTGAGGCAATTTAGACGGTAGAAACAAATGGTTCTCAAATGGGGCCGGATGGGATGCACGATTGATATTGAAACGAGCAATGGTAGATAACTCAGGAATGAATGATGAGTTGAGTGGAGTCTGGTTTGAGTCAGGTCAATAAATACACTATACAACGTAATTTTATAAGCTTGAATTTTACCCTTTGACCAAGTACTAGGACAGGCACTGCGCGGCCGTGCCCACGAGTTACCTGTAAGCGTTTCTACATGACCCGACTCTAAATAAAAGTTCTATAGCATAGCTGTTGCAGAAGAACATATACGAAAGATCTCATAATCTACCACATCGGCAGAATTATGCATCTTAAATCGTAGATTCTAGAGAACAAACGAGCCTCGTTAATCCATTCATCGCGGGAGCCCCATCACCACCCATTTCCTCTTCGAGACCCGTCTCTTTGCTCCTCTCCTCCTCCCAATAACTTCAGCCACTGTCGCCCGGTCCACCTCTGGGTCGAGAACTCCGCTATTCTTCCCTTCTTCTCGCAACTTATGTAGGTGGCAGCGGCCGGAGTTGTTGGGAGGAGACAAGGAAAGTAGAGTGAGGTCTTGAAGAGGAAAGGTATGGTGATGGGGCTCTTGTGAAAGAACTAACAAGGCTTTATTAAAGCCTCTAGAATTAAAGCCTCTAGAACCTATCTCAAATCTGATAACAGGGAATATTCTACATTCTATAGTATATGATCTTCTATAGCAGCTAACTCCAAACAACCCATTTTGATCTACAGAGAAAAAGCATGCACAAGTCCATGGAGTAGAAACCGTAAGGTATTTATTAACATGGTTAGATAAAGATAAAGACAGAAATTACAGGAGATCGATGTTGTCCATTCTCTTTCAGATGCATCATGCAAGCTTAATGTTAGGATTACTTTACAAAATTGAAAAAAAAAAGGAAAAAAAAGGTCCTAAGAAGGCATGATTCTAGCTCGAGCTCGTTAATCATCATTTTCTTGGGTCCTTAAGCTCTATCTATCTTGCTGAAAGTAATGGTGGGCCTTCACCCATGTGCTGTGTTATCTGTTAGAGATAGTGATCCCAAATTTCCAACATGGTGGTGTCTGCATTCCGACCAGTCATATATGGTGTAGATCCTCGACCATATATTCAAAGCAACAAAGAACATCAACAGTAATCTTTGCCAGGCAAGCAAGTCTTGTCCCTCTTTAATTCTGTTAGGAAAAAGAAAGAATTAAATCTGTTCAATTCATTGAATTCAATTCTTTCAAATAAAATAATAAGTAATTAGAATTTTAAAAAATAGGAGTATATTTGCTTTCATTAATGTTTTATAATTCATAATTTATGAAATATATCTTAGGTAAGACTATGCTCTTCATTTTCGCTTCGTTCTTTATTGGGCTCTAATAAACAGAAAGATAATGTATGCTTTCTACTTTTTACTCTTTGCACTCCTATTCTCCAAAACTACCATATATACTATCGATTTATACCAAGGAGGACAGAAAATACATACATACATATATATATATATATATACACACACACACATACAAGTTTTCTACTATTTTATAAAAGTTCATTTTGTATTTAAATCTAGTTCCTCTTCTAATTAGAGATGAATGAAGATTTCTCTCTCATTTTATGCTAGCAAAGTCCATCAGATTCCTCTTTTAATTAAAAGAGGATACAAATCATCAAAATAATAATTTTTAAAAAATTTTCAGTAAAAGTTAGATCCCCACTTCTATATCAATTTCATCATTTATCGTATCATCATTTTTTAAATTAAAAATTATGATTTTTTTAAATACTCCATTAATCCAGGATGTAATAGATTTTGCTTTTAAAACTTATTTAAATCTACTTAAAGTGGTCAGGAACTAGATAATCCTTCTGAATCATCATTCGATAACTAAGACAATTCTAATCATTAGTATGATGTGCAGGGATAGAAGTTTAGAACTGATTATTTAAACAGGAAAATCAAACGAATTGCTATTGTGCCCTTGAATTTTATTCTGAAGTGAGCATGGCTGCTCTATTCCTAGCTGAATTCCGGGGCCTCATATGGCAATTAGTGATTGGTATAGTATATGAGGTCTAGCGAGCGTTAGTTGAGTAGTATTTGTTGACAACCACGTAAGAAGCAGCAAATGGAGCAGTTTAGCTTTGTTTTTCAGGTAAAAATATCCTTTTTCAAGTAAGTACTTAGCCAAACAGAACACAACATGGAAGCACTAGGGCTATATTAACCCGCATCCAGAACTAACTATGGTGATAGACTTCCCTGGTACATAGCCAGGAAGAGACTAATTGGATGGTGACGAGAGGAGCTCAAGGAGAGTAGGTCCCGACAGCATCGAGGCCCTTGACAAGAGAGAGGGCATCGCAGATCAGCTGTGATACCTTGACAACGTGGCTTCTAATGGTATTTTTTTCAGTGGTCTTCATGCCATTGCTTGCAATGCCATCCATGCAAGTGCTCTCATCTGTCAGGGCGGAGCTCACCCACGTCTGGATGTCATTGACTCGAAGTTTGAGATTTTTGCCCCTAAGATGCCTCATGGCTTGAAGAGACTGCTGGAGCTTGTCCACAGAGTCGGCCAAGCTCTCAATGCAATCACTCATGGCCTCGGCTTCTCCAGAGCTCATGCCTTTGGCTTTCGACAGCCTGGCCATCATGTTCGATGTGTCACGGGCGTTGGTTAAGCTCACGGAGAGGGCGGCAGAAGCCAGTTGAACGGGGCTTGTCTGAATCGTGGGTGCATAGGCTGCCAGTGAGTTGAAGCAGAGGCTTGGGTAATCGGTCTTGTTGCAAGAACTCCGGATAAATTCTAAGCTTATCGTTCCATGGGGATCTGGTCATGCTGCATGACAAGTACTTGCATGGAGAGCAACGGCCAGAAGGGTGAGTAGAGCTGGGAAAAGAAAGCGAGAGGAAATGCTAATGCTATCTTGCACTGCCATCTTTCTCTCAAGTTACGGTCATGAGTAATGGGGATAGAGGGAACTCGTATTTATAGGCCAAGAATCGCTATGGTCACGATAACTGGAATTTTATTGGTCGTTATGGTTATTAGTCAGGGTAATAATGAAGAAAAGTGGCTAAGCTTCCGCATAATATCTTTATTGCCGACAGTGGGTGGGAATTATTCTGACAAGGAAAGCAGCCATTCCTTGAATCATGCATCTTGATCTAATTTGTTCCCAAGCTTAGAAAAAACAGACAAGATTGATGGTGTCCACGTCAACTGGCTGATCCATGGACCCAAACGCATGTTCTCTGTCTAATTGAAAGGGAGGTGCTAACGAATAAGCTGATTTTTTTTTTTGCATTCTAATCTTTCGTGAGTTGAGGATGGACCCGACCAATTTATTAGATAGCATGTGATCGAGTGATTCGAGCCTATTCTTCTTTTTGTCGGACTTGTACCAATTCCATCTCTTGATTTTGTGTAATTATTCCTCGTCCCTATATTTTTCTCAATTTTTAAGTAACAAATTCTGCATATCTTATGTAAGAGTCTTATTTCAGCCCTGCTATGTCAATGATACAAGCATAATGGCCATCTATTATATGTTTGAGACCATTCTTTTTTTTTCTTTTTTTTTATTAATATAAACAAGGATTACAAATACAAATTTACAGTGAAGATGAGTGGGGTATCATAGAAAAGATGAAGAAAAAAATGTCATAAACTTGAAAGAAAGAGAACGATTTGGATATAGTGGCTCCTCTCGAGTTGGAGCCCAAGGGGACAGGGAAGAGCTGTAGAAGATTCTTCAGCTGCGTTCTCTCCAGATTGATCAGCAATCAAGAGAATGAGCTAGTTCCAGACAGGTCTGATAACTTTGAGAATGACTTTCAATCTCCAGAGGCTCCACTTATGATGGAGGTCTTATGGTCTGTGGGAGATATATACCTTTCGCAGGATGAAGTTATCATATGTCGGAAGCATAAGGACATTCTAATAAGAGATGCTGAATCGACTTAGGAGTTATTTTACAAAACAAGCACCTAGTATTGATAGACATGCCTTTCTTCAGCAAGCGGTCACTAATCTGAAGATGGTTTTTTGAACCCAGCCATGCAAAGATTTTGGTTTCTTCAGCAATGTAAAGATTTTGATTTTTTCTGAAATACCCGCCTTCCAAATACTTTTATAGAAAAGTCAAGACACTCCCCCCACAATTAAGAAATTTGTAGGAGTTGATCGAGAAAGTACTACTCTTTGAAGGCCGTCAGATAGGAAGGTCCTTTTGATTTAAAGGTTAGATCTGAATAAGCAGGGATTGAAGATCTGTCCATTGTCGGTCTTGAGTTGTTGAAAGTGGTCTATGGAAGCTGATTGACCAGGACTGATTTGATCTCCTCCAGCATTCAGAGACAGCAATAGTTGACTTGATTCCAACCTCAAAGAGGTTGAAAAAAATAAGGTAGAGAGGTACATCTCCAATCCATGGATCTTTCCAAAATTTGATAAGGGAAGATTACCTAGTTTGAAAAAAGTGCAATTCTAAAACCCGCTCAAGTCTTACGCAATGCTTTTCTAAAGAGGGGAGAGGGATATTGACGATTTTCTTGATCTAACTATGAATTTCTTTCTTGAGTAATATGCATTAGAGATTAACTCTTTTCAAGAGCCAGAGGAGGAGGGAGATGCCATTTTCCAAATCCATTTAGCCAAAAAAGCTTTATTAAAAAGGTTAAGGTTCGCAACCCTCATTCCTTTTAGATTTGCATACTGATTTTCAATTACTAAACAGTGAAGATCTTTTACTAAATCTGATCCTTTCGAAAGAAAGGACGTTCTGAGTTTATCATGGAGATAACCCATTTTGGTGGCTTGAAGACTAACATGTAGTAGGAGGGAATCGAAAAAAGAACAAGATTTAGGAGAGTGAGTCTACAACTATAAGATAAGTATTTTCCTTTCTAGAAAACAAGCCTCGCATAAACTTTTTCTAAAAAAAGGGAAGCCAAGCATGAGAAGGGAGGGACCTATCACTTAGTGGCAACCCAAGATAAGTGAAGGGAAAAGACTTTATTTTGCAATTAAGTAAAGAAGCAAATCTTTCTTCTTCTGGGTGACTGATATTAAGGCTATTGATGAAACTTTTGGAAAAGTTGACTTTTAAGCCTGAGGATGCTTCAAGCCCCAAAAGGTTTGCTTTCAGTGAGAGGATTGAGGATTGAGAAACATATAAAAAATAAGAGTGTCATCCACAAAATAAAGGCCGGTTAAACATCTGAAGCAAGGCTGAGCCCTAATTTTTTCGATTAGCCCTAGTCCAAAGGCTTTGGAGAGAATCCGAAAAAAAACGTATGTTAGTAGAATGAAGAGACTAGGGTAGATTGGGTCCCCTTGACACAAACCTTTCTAGCATTTAATTCATTAGCCAAAAGATCCATTCGGAAGCGAAGTCACAAAAGTAGAAGATACAATATCATGAATCAATTGCTAAAAGGTTTAGAGAAAGCCTCTCATTGCCAAAAAAATCAAAGAGAAAGATTTGATTAATATTATTAAACACTTTCTTAAAATCAATTTTGCAGATTAAACCCTTTAATTTTGATTTCATGCAGTGGAAGATATCTTCATGTGCCGCTAAGAAAGTTTTAGAGATTGGAGGACCTTTGATAAAAGCAAATTGGGCAATGGAGACTAGAGAGGGAAGAAAAGATAAGAGTCTAGCAGCCACCACCTTGGAGATTATTTTCAGCAGGCTATTTAGTAAATTAATTGGCTTGAAATCTTTAATAAAGAAAAGATAGTCTTTTTTTGGATTAGAGCAATGAAAGCATAGTTGATTGAATTGAGGTTCAAGGTATCTCTGAAGAAGCTATTCAGAAGCAAAAGAAAATCGAACTTTATAAGATCTCAGTATCTTTGAAAGAATTTCATAGAGAAACCATCAGGTTCTGATGCTTTTGAAGCCCCCAAGTTGAACAATGCCTTTTTAACTTCCTTAAGGGAGAAGGGCTCGCAAAGAGATGAGAAATTAAGTAAAGGCCCAAAGATATCCAGCCAGTTGATGGTGATAGAAGGAGATGAAGAG
Organism: Metroxylon sagu; assembly: GCA_017589505.3. Classification (NCBI taxonomy): domain Eukaryota; kingdom Viridiplantae; phylum Streptophyta; class Magnoliopsida; order Arecales; family Arecaceae; genus Metroxylon; species Metroxylon sagu. Next base: position 520,765 of record JACVBY030000621.1, read on the forward strand.
AGTCCAAATAAGTTATTGAAGAAATCATAAAAGTAGCATCCAACTTGCGATGAAAGCGTCTCCCGGCTAATTTATAGGCAAGCTTCCCTGGATCAGCCACTACTCGATCTTTATGAAAGTGGTTGGGGGCGTTGAAGGGATTAATGAAAGTAATTTTCTTCGAAAATCAAAGTATACTAAATGACCACACGATCGAAATCACGGGATTATTAATCTACTCTTCAAGTCTTTTTAACTCATTTTTAACGTAAGTAGCATAATTGGCTCTATTTACATATATTGTATACTAACATAAAAAGTGCATTAATATTTGAATTGTGGGTTTTTATGGAACTTCAACAGATGTATCACATGAATTGCACACCTTATAAAGTTGGCTTACTCTTCAACCGACTAAATCATTTTTAGGATCCTAGTTTAGATGTATTAAATAAGTTAGCATCTTCAATGCTATCTCATGATCCAAGTTGATAGAGAGCAAGCGAAATATTAGACAACAGTTTACCCTTTTTTTATGTTGAATTAAAAGAGAACAGTAGCAAGACCCTTTACATTCAATATAAAAGCCTGTTGACTCTAATTTTATGATTTAATAATTGTGTAGCCAATTAGCAATCCTGTTGGCTTCACTACATGTATGTTCGAATTTAATGTCCTCACGATACTTAAATTTACAGTAATCTTGGGAAAACATGTAAATTAATTCATAAAGAGATGGATTCATCCTAAGGCCATCACTTTCTCATACAACTTGATTGCGTTCTAAAACCTTCGTCAAAACCACGTTCTACCACTATAACCTCTAAGCCTCATAAGAGAACCTACAGGGAAATGAAGAGCCTTCGCATTGAGTGGTGAAACAGTATAACTCTGAGTGCGCATCTAGTATGGTTCCAAAGAAGATAAGAAGTTACTCTATCATTTTTCACTCTCTTTTGAGTATTTGACGTAAGGTTAACTTCTTCAAAAGTATAATTCTCTTTTTTTTTTTTTAACCTTCCAAATTATTAAGCCAAGAAATAGGTTTATAAGATTAAAGACAAAAACCTTTCAAAAAAAACTAAAACATTAGACTAATAAAATATTAAATAATCTTATGATACACATATATAATATCATATTATATTATATATTTTGTATAATATATAATATATTATGTATAATTATATATATAGTAACATTTGCACCTTCTTTTTTTTTTTTGATATATGGATAAATTCTGTTCCAAACATAGTTAATAGTTATATCTGTAATATTTCATTAGTGTTGCTTATGCTTTATCTGAGGGAAGGAGAAACTGGTAGCAAAGGTTGTGTTTGGTTTTTAAATTTTTTTTTATAAAATAGTTTTTATTATTATTATTTTTTTTAAAAATGTATTTGATAAATGAGAATAAAAATTATTTTTTATTTTTTACTTTTATCACAAATGTCTCCTCGTAAAAAGAGAGGCGAAAAAGCTAAAAAAAAATTATCATTCGCTCCCATCTCTTTAGGTTATCTAGTTTTTGTATGCTTTTTTTCTTTTTTTTTGATAGAAAACAGTGGGAATAATTTTGAACTATTTTTAATTTTCTCATATTTAGGAGTTAATTTTTTTAAAAAATATTTATATTTTTAATTAATAAAAAATTTTCACTTGAGTTTTTTTTTTTTTTTTTTTATGAAAATAAAGGTTTCTAAAAACCGAACACATCCTGGGATTTTTTAGCTTCTCTTAAACGCACTTTTGTGAGTTCTTCTTGTGAAAGTATTTTGTAAATAATATTACCATACATTTATATTTTAATTTTTTTCTTTAAAAACTATGATAATACTTATTTTAAGCATTGCCTGAAACATAATTCCGATTGAAGGTATCACTGTTGTGTGAACTCTCACGTTTTTCTAGCTAACCCTAACATGGCCAATGAACCATGCAATATTAGAGGCCTGAACACCAATGTTGCGGCCCACTAGTCCAACCAAGCGTATCCCATCATCAAAAACAAGATTATCATAAAACTTCAATGACATCCTTCCAACACAAATTTTAATGAAAATTTGTGATGCTTTTGATCATTCATAAAATGATACTATAAATAATAACTTCTTCAAAAATTATATAAAAACATAAGAGCATTGTATAATGGTGTTGAAGAATTTAGATTTGAGCCATGTTTGCTGAAAAAATATTAAAAAAAAAAAGCAGCTGAACCCATCCCTGAAACGAAAATATTGTTGAAGATTGTCAAAATTGGTAATTCACTAAGTCAATCAAAATTGGTAATTCACTAAGTCAAAATTGGTAAAAATATTACCGTGTCACATGGCTGTTGGAGATGGACGGTCAAAAAAATTTCGACAGCCAATTCAAATAAGATAAATGGTAAAAGAAATAAAATCCATCAGTAAAAAATAAAAAAAAAGAAAAAAAAGGCGGAAAAAAAAAAAAAAAACCCTAGAGCCCACTCAACGCTTCTCGTTGTTCGAAAGGTAAAAGACCCTTGCCACGTATTTGCTCTTACCTTGACCGAATGGCAACCTCGCACGCGAGAAGGCAATTACAAACCCCTCCAACGATTCATGGGTTGTCCGGTGTGCTTTCCAGACTGTTACACCCTTGTTGTTTTGTTTTTTAAACACATGCATCATGGAACCTGGTATTAGCTCATAGGCCATCTTTTATTCAGTGCCATGATATCAGCTATATATATATATATATATATATGATGTGAATCGGATCCCATGCTTTTGAAAACATATGCTACATTAATTATCTTAATTTTGTTAATAAAATATTTTCTTGTTCAATTAATTTTTTAAAAAATACAAAGGTACCGTTTATTTCGCACATAATTTGGAGTAGAAATTTTGAAATTATGCGCGTGAAGTCTCCAAGAAGCAGCGATGGAAACCAGCCACAGCAAAGGCAGCGTGGAGAACCAAAATTAGCCGTTCGGTGAGAGGGACGAGAAACTGGAGGTAATCATAAAAAGCTGGTTACCGGATCCAAGCAACCCGTGGACTCTCTAATCGATGAAAATCGTCGAGAATGTCAAATGTGCTGTTGGTCCTTATTGGCCAGACCGGCTCGCGACGAACGGAAAGAAACCAAAATAAATAATTTTTTTTTTTTTTTGAAAAAAAAGCCTGAGCAGCGAGAAGCGAACGGAAGACTGAAAGAAGGGTAATCTGGGAGAAAAGAAAAGAAAATATAGAAGAGAAGAAGCCATCGTCGCGTTTTCCAAATCCGCCATCGGGTGCTCAGCCTCCGGTCTTCTCTCTCTCTGTGAACGGAAATCTAGGTCGGTTTCTGGGATTTCCGGGGTTTCGAGATCGGGCGGGCGGAGGTGGATCTCCCTCTCCGACAGTAGATCCGGCTGATCTGAGGGGTCTTCCAATCGATCGGGCCCAGTGGCGGGCGTGATCCGATCCGCTGGGCGAGGGTGGCGATGGCATTGTCGGGGATGAGAGGCCTCTCTGTCTTCATCAGCGACATCCGCAATTGCCAGAACAAGGAGCAGGAGCGGCTCAGGGTCGACAAGGAGCTCGGCAACATCCGGACCCGCTTCAAGAACGAGAAGGTCAGCTTCTTTTCTTCTCTTCTTCTCATCTCTTTATGTGATCTTCCCTGTTTCGGTTCTTGATTCGCCCTAATCTTGTTAGAAACATCGGTTTTGTGCACACGGTTGTATTTGTGCTGCCATTCAGTAGATTCAGTAGTGAATTCTCAAGACATGTCTTTGTGATCTATTGAAACACGCTGCTCGTTATCTTGAACTATTTCTTTAGAAACAAAAGGCTTGTTATGGCAAATGGATTCAAATTTCTGCATCTTTAAACCCTTGGGTTTGGGGGGAAACGGTGGCTATGGATAATTTCTTAGTTGCACCATTACTTGAAGATGCTTGAAGAGATCGAGGGGGTAACTTTTCATATATTACTGACTAAATTTGAATGGTTGTTGTGAATTGTGATGTGATAAAACAAGAAACTTCAAATAGGAATGAACATGAATGAAACATCAATTCTTATGTATTTTTAGATTAAAGGTTTTCGAAAAGGATGATCATTGGTATGAAATCAGTTCTTTAACAGGACTTGAAGTCTGATTTCTTCTTAAATAGAGCCTCGGTGAAATCCCACCACTTTGAAGACATCTGGTTTCACAAAAGTGAAACTAATAGATTCTCATGATTGAGCCTTGAATATGAAAATTATTTACTAGACAAAATTAGGTCAATAATAAAAAATGTTTCCAATGTGTAGGCCTGATATCAATTGAGTTTTATAAGTAACTTAATCCCAAATCTACATGATCAATGGACTACCGTAAGACAAGTCTTAATCATATAGAAAACAAATCATATGGTAAAGATGAAAATTAATATGATCAAATCACATAAACTATCTTGTCTATGATAACTCTGTCAAAATGACACCATTGGTAAGTTTAATGCTACTGAAGGTTCATGTCATTGAGGTAGAACAGAAACTAGTATTAAAATTTGTAACTATATTTTAAAATCTTGCTCCTCATCCTGGTTTTCTAGTTGGGCAGAATGAGCTTTACTTTTAGTCCTTTCAAATTTAGTTGCCTTAGGCTCAATTAGGAGCGGTTTTTGGAATGAGTTTCCAAGGAGATTCCAAAGCTGATGCATTAACTGGCTAAAGCTTCGTCCTCCTAAGGTTTCAACCAAGGAATAATAAAAGATACAATAATCAGAAAGTAAAAAACTGAAAACAATAAAAAATAAAAAATATAAAACAACCTAGTTGGGATCATTTAAACTGAATTGCATAGTTTGAGATATTTGAGGATACAATTTTGGTTGTCGCATAGTGTTGTCAAAGCCGCACCTAAGGCACAAAGCGTAAGGCACTAAGTGTTAGACGCTTCTTATATTTTATGGTGCGTCTAAGGTGCAAGGAGCATTTAAGGCGTAAGGTGCACTTAAGGTGGGTTAGGCGCTTCTTAAACCTTGTGTAAGGTATCTTTATTTAGGTGCATGTAAGGTGAAAAAAAGTACGCTTTTAATCTGATTTGAGAAGCAAGAAAAGAGCTCATTTCTTCGTAAGCTATATTTATAATATTTTTTTAAATCTATTATATTTATTAGATTATATTGACTTTATGATGTACCATCCCATGCATAATTATTTTTTTTATCTTATAAAAAAGCTAAAAATTAGAAGATAAAAAGATGGAATATCAAAAAGTATGTTATCATCTAACAAAGAGGAGAAAAAATATTAAGAGACCACCAATTTTAATTGAAAAGGAGGAGGCTTTTTATTGAGCTAATGAGCTAAATATATTATTATTATGATTTTTTTAGCTTTTTTATATTATGTGTTATAAATTTTACTTATATAAATTATTTTATTTATTTTAAAAATATGCGCCTTACTTTGTTCAGGCGCGTATCTGTGCTTTGTGCCTTGCGCTTTGCGTCTATGCTTCAAGCTAATTCTGTTAATATATTACGAAGCATGATTATATTGTTTTAGAAGGTAGTATGCCATTCACCATTCAATGGTAATTTGACTCATGACAACCAAATGATATTAAAAAGATGAATTTGTATGATATGACTTGTGCTTATGTTTACATAAAAAAGTACAAGACTAAGATATCTATATATTTCATGATTATGTGAATCAAAATTTATGCACAGATATGATAAATATACAAAAATTGGAGTAATGAGGATTGGATCAGGAATTATGCCTAAAATTTTTTAGGATATTGATTTGATACTGATTGTATGAAATTTGTGCTAGAATTTTGTAAGTTGAAGAATAGAGCTTGCAAAATTTCATTCTTTAGGAGCCCCAATCTACTCCATGAATCTCTTTTCCCAAAAATTACTTGGAATTCCAAAAACCTTGCAAAATTACCATCAAACGCCTAAATGCTTTAGTTTTTCTCAAAAACTGCAAAAGCTGGGTCCAATTTTCATAAAATGCTTATTGAGATTCATGAACTGAATTATTGACCGGACAAAGCATATTTTGCCCACCAGTAAGTTTATTTGAGTCAAACCTTGGAAAACTGATTTTTATCTTGGGTTGATTTTGAGTGAAATTGAAAAGATTGTTTTTCGTTTTTGAGTTTTGCCTAATACCTAAAACTACTATTTGGTCTTATTTGGGTTATCTTTCTTAGAAAAATTGCTGGATTAAGCAAGAAGAATTGTAGTAGATCATCAGTCATTTAGGTCCTTGTATGCCAGTGCCCTAACAATTGCTTCAGTGATGCTACTCTGACACAGACTTGAGTTTTTTTTTTTTTGGCTTTTTTTTTTATCATTCTTAATTCAAGTTATAATAATGATCTTGAAGTATAGAATTGTTATTACCTTCAACTTGAAGCAATCTCTTAGACTCTGATTAATTTGAAAAAGGCATGCCTTCAGATCAAAGTATTACCCAATTTTAAGAACCACAGACTTATTTTAACTTTTGTTTGAGTTTTTGGCTATGAATTTTGATGGCTAGATTCTTGTTACCTTCTTCGTGCTCACCTTTCCACTGATAAGAAAAGTGCTTTTTTTTTTAACATATGGACATGGTGAGAAGTTGGCACGTTTCTGATAATCCTGTTAATATTGGAAGCCCTATCTTTGAATTTTTGCATTTTTCTGATAGCCCTTAATATTGGAAACCCTATCTTTGAGTTACACATGATTCTAAGATCTTTATTCAATTTCAATAGGTGAGTTAGAGATGTAAAATTTGCTTTCTTTGACAGGGCTTGACACCTTATGAAAAAAAGAAATATGTGTGGAAAATGCTTTACATTTACATGCTGGGCTATGATGTTGATTTTGGTCATATGGAGGCTGTTTCTTTGATATCTGCACCCAAGTATCCTGAGAAGCAGGTAACGTAGTCTTTAGTCCATTTTTGCAGTTTGATGTTACATCAGATCTTCAAATTTGTTCATTCTCCTGTTTCTCTATATTCATTTTACCAGGTTGCTTTTCTTTCTTTTCATGGAATATGGGATTCTTATCATAATAGAATGTGATATCCTTTTGGTATCGGGAGGCTTATAGATAATTTTATTATCTATGCATGTATTTGTGGATGCATGTCTGCTGGGTGGCGATATTCTACACAGACAATGTATCAAATTAAACACAATTATAGAATTTGCTAAGTACCACTCATGGCTACTAAGTAACATAAATGCCTCAAGAGCTGTTGCATATGCATGAAGCCAGCTGCTGCTAGGAAGAGAGTTTGCTTATGATATAAACAGAATATTCTATGAAAGTGTAGCTTTCTCTATTTGTTTTCAAATGGTCTCTTTCTCAAGTTATTTACAATGGTGGTTCCTCTCTTTCATATATGATGAGTTCCATTCACTCTTTTTAGATGTCAGTAGCTGAAAATTAGATATAACTGCACTGCAGGCTAATAATTGTTTTTGTAGGCAATGGTCCCTGCTTTCTGTTCATTAGCAGTTGTTGATTTTTGATGGAATGGCTGAATTAATTATGTTGTTGATGATGGGGAATTCAAACTCATTAATTTGCTTGTTGCCTTAGATCCTGAATTTAAGAACTTTCTGGCTGCATAAGTTTTGATTCGGTGATGCATGATGATATCAACTTTCTTTCATAGAAATTGATATGTTAATGGATTTTATCACTGCTTTCTCCTTATGTGTTACTGGATGCTGCTCCAGGTGGGATACATAGTGACATCTTGCCTACTCAATGAGAGCCATGATTTCCTAAGAATGGTTATAAACACAGTACGCAATGATATAATTGGGAGAAATGAAACCTTCCAATGCTTGGCGCTTACAATGGTATGTTATTGCTGTCTTCTGTTAGGTGGACCATTTTTTGCTTGTGCAGACTCTGTTGATGGCTTTTTCTTTAAAACTAATTTTCTTTGTACATTGCATATGTGCCTAGAAAAAAAATTGCTTATGCTGTAGCATTGGGGTTTTTCTTTCACCAAAATTTGATCACCTTTATACTGTACAGAAATTTAGTTTAATACTTTTTAGTGTATCTATGAATGGATTGATACACTTCATCAGGGGACATGTTGCAACCATATTAATGATTATGGCCCACATAAACTCTGCTACTACAAGGGTCATGTTTATGGGTTTTGATACAAGAAGTCTCCATAAAGCAAGCACTGCAGTGTACAGCCACGCATGCATGCTGCACATATGTCTGTCTACATGCTTGTATACAAAAGCAACCATATTTTGAACATATATTGACGTTTTATGTTTATTTTAAATAACCAAGTAAAAGGGATTAGAGTTTAGCGTACGAATAATTAGGATTTTTTACATGAAATTGTTATATTATTAGAGGCTTTCACTTTCAATTGAACTTCATTCTCAGTGATAGACAACTTATGCAATTCTTTCTCCATATGATTTGAGATCGGAAGGTGTCAAAAATTAATTCTCATTATCATAAACATTGAGGGCAAAATTGGGGGAAAAAGGGAGAGTTTGACTCTCTAATACATGTTGAGTGATGTTGAAGTAGACTGTATATGCATTGGTACTTATCCAACTGCCTTTATTATGTTATGCATTAATACTTATCCAACTGCCTTTATTATGATATGCCACTTTCATGATCATCAATTTGACTTTATCTTGCTTGCAAACTTACAGAGTCACCGGCATTGTTCCTCTGGTGCTTTAACCTGCCAATTGCATCCGTGCATTGAATGCTTTTATGTTACCATCTATGTGTTTCTTCTTCCACATTGTCAAATAAGCTTTCTCATCATGTTTTAGTTAGTCTTGCAGCAAACTCATGGTGTATAGCTTCCTTGAGTTTAAAAAGTTGGGAGTAGGTTCTAGAGATGGTATAATGTCCTGTAAAATTATATCCAATGCCTGCACGTCTCATAGATATCCAATTATTTATTCTTTTATTTTTTAAGTCATATTATATGGATGATGCTTTTGTGTATATATATGTATTTGTATATGTATCCATATATGAGGGTATATAATTCTGAAAGGACCTGAAAGTAGTTAATTCATCATTAATTTTTTTTAATGCATCATATCTTACCTTTGTCTCTTGGTTTAAAGCATATCTCTTCCTTCTCCCTTAAAAGGTCTTGAAGTCCAGATGTACTAAGATATCTTCTTTAGAAGTTTCTGAATTCTTCCTTTCTTGCTAAATTGGATTTTTCTCATAGTCCAGAAATGTTAGAATCCCATCTTCTATAAAAGTCTGTTATGGTTTAAGCCTTTTAAGAGAGAAATTTAATCAGGGTTATTATAGGAACACTTTAAACTTTCAATGAGTAGTCGGATTAGGTTATTTTTGGAATTGAGGAATTGGGAAATTAAGCTGTTTTTGTTATAGTTTAAGGATGTGTAATGTGTGTATCGCTTAGCATGGTTCTTGCTCAACTTGCTTCATGCCGTAATATAATTCATGCTTGCATGGACATGTATGCATACATATGTGGTCTCCATCGAACATCATCTTCACCATTCATTTGTTCACCATATCGTAGAGTGAGGATATTAAGTTTCTGCATGAACTCCAATTTTGCATCCTTAACGGCTTGCCGCCAACATTGATTGTTCATATTTGTGGGTTGTGGCAATGTCTGTTTTTTAGAATCTGAACTGTGGTGCATATGTTTAGACTTGGCACTTGGTAGCATGGTTGTAGATATTGAATGCAAGCATTAGTCATGGCTGCAAATAGATGTTTTTCAACCACATATTCGGAAATCTGTTTGCTCAAATGATTGGTGTAATCAGCATTATTTCATCATTTAACATGCATCTTGTTATGATGTCTCTCACACACTAGATTGAAAATCATTAATGGATGTTTCAAAACTTACATTAATGATCAGAGCTTGTATCCATTGTGCATGGTTTTAAAAGTGATTGAAAAAGCGATGCATGGCATCCTTTTAAATTTATTTATAAAAATTAAGTTTTTAATGCCTGGAATTTATGAAAATCAGGAGGTTAGCATAGGTTTATCACTTAAGACATAAGATGGGCCTTGTTTCCTGTATAGCTCATAATCATCAAATTAAGGAGTATAGAAATGGAGAACTAGTTCTTTTTGGATCTAATGAGAAACTATTTGTTGAGTTCATCTAGAAACAATCTATGCCTGGAAAAAGTGAAACACAAGGTGAAGTTTGGTAGGGCAAATTTGAGAAATTAACTAGTGCAAAGGGTGTGTATATATACAGATATATACATAAACATAGAACCACAATTCATCTATATGGTTGTGACAATATAACAGATGGAGCATGCAGCTTAATTTGGATAAAGACTGAAATTTAGTAGGTCCAGGCAAGCTATAAACCAAATTAAGAAAGCTAAGCTGATAACTTCATGAGAGTAATTATTTCATTTTTTATCTTTTTTGGTCAGAAATTTTTTTACAAAATAAAAACAGTAGCATTACATGAAACTGAGGTGGAACATGAGAACAAGATTTTTCGACCCTGTTGCTTTGTTATGTCATGGCGGGCAATAAAATATATTGCCTTTTGAAGAACAAATTGGTTTTGTATTTACTATAGTTTGTGCTTTTTTTATATTTATTCGAATTTCCTTGTTCTTTGCAGGTAGGAAATATTGGTGGGAAGGAGTTTGCTGAATCACTAGCACCTGATGTCCAACGGCTGCTTGTAAGATAATCAGAACCTTTCATTCTTTTTTCTTATCATGTGAGGAGTGTTAATAAGTGGAGCTACTGTTTTCTTCATCAGATTTCAAGTAGCTGCAGACCGCTAGTCAGAAAAAAGGCTGCACTATGCCTATTGCGTCTTTATAGGAAGAACCCAGATGTTGTCAATATAGATGGATGGTAAGCGTATATGTATATGTATATGTATATGTATATAATGTACACACATTCATGCACAAGTGCATGCATAGCTGTATGTTTGGTGGGTTTTCTTGTTTTCAGGTCTGATCGTATGTCACAGCTTCTCGATGAACGTGATTTGGGCGTATTGACATCTGTCATGAGTCTTTTTGTTGCACTGGTCTCAAATAACAATGAAGCATATTGGAATTGTCTTCCAAAATGTGTGAAAATTTTAGAGCGGTTGGCTAGGAATCAAGATATTCCACAAGAATACACTTACTATGGAATTCCGTCTCCTTGGCTCCAGGTCTGTGAGATTCTGTTATTTGATTCTTAATACAAATTATTGACTAAAATTCAATATTTTGAATGAGAGAATAGATGGTATCACTTTCATATGATGACTATTAGTCTAATTATATGCATTCCTCTGGCTTATTCTGTTAATTGATTGCCCATTATAACTTTCTATTGATAAGTTCATCATCTCTCTAATCTTGGTCACTATTGAGCAACAAAGTATGTCAACCGTGGAACATGGAATCCATATGTTGGATGGTTTTCTTGATGGTCTAGACTGGTTAGTTATAGAGCTGGAGGGAAAGGATAGAAGAGAAGAAAGGAGGAATAGGAAGGTGGTATGCTACTTGCTCAGAGTGGCACTTCATCATGGGCATGTCCGTAGCAAGGCATGCCTCTTCTACACATTCACTATGTCCACCATAGGATGCAGCCTCCTTGATATCTAAAGGATACTGAATATATCTCTGCACCAAAATTTGGTTCAGATCTGATTTGATCTGAATTAAATAACAATATTCATGGCTTTGCTCAGCTGTAACAGCTATCAGCTTCAAAATTTGAAGACAGATCTGCAGCTTAGAAGAAGATAACTGCAGAAAGGTTGCTCAGGTTTGTTTTCAGGTCCGAAAATGTTAAGGATAGAGATTAAGTAATAATAGAAAAGCATGGGAAAGAATAGATATAAATGAGAAGAGAGAGAGGAAGAAGATGAGAAAGGAGAAAAGAGAAGGCCTGCGTCCACTTTTATTCTCAAGAAATCTCATGTACAGCTCCAGTAGTCACCCCAGAAGCAGCTGGCTTGTATTCCTTTTGTAGTGGCTTGGCTGGCCACTAGTTGTGCTCCTATCAGGATTCCTTTGAAAGGAAGTATATATCCTAAACAACGAACCAAAACCCTTATTAAAACCCTTGATTGGCTACTTTTCGTACTTCGGCTTGCATAGTGCCAAAGAAATTTGGGGAGCATGACTCTTAATTGAGAAGATTCCTTGCAAAGATGTTGCAATCAACCATCATCTTGGCCCCAACCCTTTAGAAATTGATGAATTCCCTGTCAGGCTGATTTATATAAGTGAGGGGTCTGCAATGGAAATTTATAAGTCTGGTTAGGAGGTAGGGTGAATTACTATATGGTTGCAAGTTAGGGCTATGCAGCCTAAGAGAAATCCTCCAGAATTCCCTTAAAATATAAAATGTCTAAAGATGAAGAAATGATGATAAGTATTTGGATAGGCAAGTGTTCCTCTCCATGAAACAAAAAACTTTAATAGCCAAGTAAAACACAGTCCCATTATTCAATTTTTTGTAGCATTCAAATCTCAATATCAATTTTGAAGATGGTTGTTCATTCTGTGAGCAATGATATCATTGAATAAAGTTGCTTTTTATATTGTAATTTCACATTATAAAGGCTAACAGTGACAATTGCAACATCCATTATCTTAGTCCAAGCTGGACTTGGTAAATAATGTTGTTATTTCCATTATAATGGTAAATAGTGGGTTGGGAGAGGAGGCCATTATAATATAACGATGGTGTTATACATACCTGGTAGCACATTCAATTTGCTATACATTATACATGTACATGAGCCCATGCTTAAACATGTTTTCAGGTGACATTGGTTGTTAGATCACCATGCATGATTCTCTTTTAGCTTGTTCCAGAAAGTAGGAACATCAGACATCTTTTGATTTTTACTTCTCAGTGTTTGAGTCTTCTTTTAAGAAGCAGTACCAAGTTTATCTCTATTTAAGGGTGCATCCAGGTTCTTACATGTAATTTTTAGGTGTTTTTAAAATGGTTTAGCTTAGGAATTCATTTAAATCCAAGCCTCGGTGTGCTTCTTAGTTCTTACAAATTTGGGTGCCTGCAGGCCTCCCAAGTACTTGTCTGTCGTTATGCTTAAATGACATTTGAAGTTTAGACATTTTCTTCTGTGTAAGTGTTATTTTTTATGAATGGAGGATTGGATCTTTCCCTTAGAAAGCTTTTACCAATGGAGGGTTGCTGCATATTTTGAGGACAGGATTTGTCCCATTTGTGATTGAAGCATCTTTAGTCAATAAGTTAATAAGATTCTATTATTCATAACATGACTATGCATTTATAAGTTCTGAGTTTATTCAACTAGAAGATGGATTGAAACTAAGTTAACAAAGACAATAAAAATTTGATTAATACTAGAGATCTGTTTCCGCTAACCTACTGCTTTTGTGCTCTTTGTGAGACAGCTGCTTATAGGCCCTAGCTTCATTTAATCATGTTGCTTACTTTGCTAAAGGATCACAAAAGGGAATTAAAGCCTTTATGTAACAAAAATCATCATATCATCTTGTTGATATTTTACTTGATGCAGGTAAAGACGATGAAGGCTCTTCAGTATTTTCCAACCATTGAAGATCCAAACATCAGAAGAGCCTTGTTTGAGGTACAGCCTTTTCTGGAATGGAGCATGTTGATTTGCTCAATTAGCTTTGAATTTCTTGTAAGCCATTTCATTTTTGTAGGTTCTGCAACGTATTTTGATGGGCACTGATGTTGTCAAAAATGTTAACAAGAACAATGCATCACATGCTGTTCTTTTCGAAGCCCTTGCTCTGGTAAGATTGCATCTTAAAGTTTGGCACATGCAAGTGCACTATATTATTTAACAGATTCTGTGGTTTACACCATATTGTCATTTTTATGTTATCAGGATGAAACCTAGGTGTTTATGAAACTTCTTTTATGTATTTTGGGACTACCATGAAGCATCTGTATTATTTTAAAATGTCCCCATTTATTAAAATATATTTTTTTACTATTCCATGTTAATAAGTGAAACTGTGAAGGCCACATCCAAGTCAAATAGACACTTGGTTACTTGTCTATGAAGTTGGTTTGTTATGAAACCATTGTTAAGTTAAATAAAGATAAAACTATTTATTTTGCTCTCAGAATTTACTTCTCAAGTTGTTTTTTCCTAAGCTATGACCGTATGTGGATTGATTATTCCACTTATATCTATATAGTTAGTGAGCTAGTTACTGTTTTATTGAAGGTGGTTTTCTCTGCAGATGTAAATTTTTCAACTTACATTGTGTTTGTAGTTTGTACAACCAAAAAAAAAAAAAATATCTGCATGCATCAATAATGGTGCCTAATGAGAAGTTCTTAGCATTTGTTCAACTTAGACTCTTTATCTAGTTTGATGCTTGTTAAGTTTTGCTACCTTTTTTAAAGTCAAAACAGGACTGGTTGTTCATTCTTATATGCTGGTTGACTATTATAGCTTCTGCTGTTTTTGTCAAAATACATTAGATAACATGCAACTTTACACAGTAACTCGCTTTTTATAGTGTATCATAATTTTTACTGCTTGATGATATTAATCAATATCTGATATAGGCATCCTGGTATTTAGTGGCAAAAAAAAGATTTATTACTCTTCCTTCCTTATCTCTGTTGCAGGTTATGCATCTTGATGCTGAAAAGGAGATGATGTCCCAGTGTGTGTCTTTGCTTGGGAAATTTATAGCTGTCCGAGAACCAAATATTCGATATCTTGGCTTAGTAAGTGTTCAAAATCAAAAGTATAGTGTGGATTTTTATTTACATTTGTTCTTTGGGCCTTTGTTCTAGTGGAGGTATATCATATATGGATATTAAAGTTCTCTAAAGACAGGCTCAAGAACCAAATATTCGATATCTTGGCTTAGTAAGTGTTCAAAATCAAAAGTATCGTGTGGATTTTTATTTACATTTGGTCTTTGGGCCTTTGTTCTAGTGGAGGTATATCATATATGGATACTGAAGTTCTTTAATGACAGCCTGTTGGCCATTTTGAAATATATCAGCTGTATTCTTACATAAATTCTAATAAATTGGTGCAGGAGAACATGACCAGGATGTTGTTGATCACAGATGTGCAGGATATTATTAAAAGACATCAGGCGCAGATAATTACTTCTTTAAAAGATCCTGATATCAGGTACCTTTCAGGCTTTTCACAACAACACATTATCTTATTTTCTTTCATAAGGAATATTAGGAGCAATCTGCATATATTCAAGCTAAATTCTGGGTTATCATAATCTTGGTTAGTTCAAAATTTCAATCATTGCTCCATAATCTATATTGTTAGCTCAATTTGACTTGCAAATTTAGTTTGCAATGTAATAGTTATGAATCCGGTTCTCAATCTTTTTCATTCCATGAGTTCATGGGCAATCCATTTATGGTGGACTCTAACAGGTGCAGAGATATGCTATGACTTTTGATTTAATTTAAAAGGTAATCGGCAATTTTGTGTGATTTGCCGATCCAAGTTACCTCTTAAAAATATCATAAAAGTTGTTGAAATATGTTGCCAAATGGCACATTTGACTCAACACTTTCTGTCTTCTCCTGTTGTATCTATTATTTCTGTTGACCATCTTTGAACAGATTGTCAATAAAATGAAGTCCTTTATGATGAAATCCTAATTAGATCTGGCATTTCTTAAAGTTTTAGATATCTTAAGCATACTTCACATTTCATGAGAATATCTATGGTATTCTCGTCCGGGTGTATATGTCAGGCTGTAATGTCTAAGGCCTGTTTGGTTGCATGTCACTGGACTTGCTGCAATTCTTGTATCTGCAACTCAAACCCAGTGTTTTCTTAATTTTCAACATGTAAGTGCAATTGTATCAGTTTGAAGCTAATTGCAAGATTTTGACAAGATAATATGATATATAACAATGCAATAATAAATTAATAATATTATTATAATAGTCATGCAAAGTAAGATTATGATATTATGTACACTTCAATAATGTATTGTTTGTTTGTGTGTGTAACATTACCAAACTTTAGTTTTATTTCTATCCACAGACAACCAGACTGCTACCTTGTAATTCAACATACTAGACTTGCAACTGCACGAAACTCTATTTATACAGTGTTCCTCACTGCAACCAACCAAACAGGTCCTTAGTGCATTTCAGTTTATTTGTGACCAAGGTCCGTAAAATTGGTACTGAGACCCGTATTGGTATATTACCGGTTCGGTATGATAGATCACACCTTGTACTAAGACGATGTCATTCTTTTTTGACTCTTAACCATTTGGTACCAAGCAGTATGAGTTGATACCAAATGGTATGGTTTGGTTTGGACTGGTTTAGGCATCGGTGCAGTTGGTATAGGTCGGTACGATAGTCCCTATCAGTTATAGTATATTCTCTATTAAATTTAAAAGTATGTGATACTTGTCAGCAAATGTGACTTTCAAATAAATTTGGGGAAAAGTAGTATCAAGGTTTTGTCGCATTGATTTTATGAACATCTTTAGATCATGATCTATGCTGAATAGTGTTTGTAGATGATATGGGCTCAAGAAATTTAGTGGAGGGAGACACAAGTAGAAATTTATGTGAGTGGATAGCCTGGTTAAAAAGTGATTGAGATCAATATGATGTTAACTAAAATTAAAATTATTTATTTGTCCATCATTTCTCATCATAATGTTCTATAGGCCTTTGAAATCTATTTTTGATCCTCTAGGCCATTGATTTTTAAAGGCTAACTCATTTGTGATGTTAGTCCTTACCAACGCTTCTTCCTAGTTTGGTTGGGGAATAGCCGTCGATAAGGGGGAAGTGATATTCCAGTTAAACACCATAATTTATGCTCAAAATAAGGTTCAATCGTTATTTCACTTGATGCCCCTTGTCTAAGGATGACTGTTCCAGGGTGATGGTGGAATTTGGTCATCTAGGTTTAAGTGACCATTTCTATTCTAGGGGCAATTTTGGAAATAAGGCCCCACTATTATTTGTCTTATATTGAATACTATTTTCAATATTATACAATATGTTATCTATTATAGCATGTTGACATTTTTTTTTGAATATGGTTATGTGCTACTCAAGTCTTTGTACTATATATTTAGCATGGCACACTGCAATAATATGTTATGTTAGTTTATATCAAGGTTTTAAGTTTAGTCTATATTGGGAGCGCTATAAAAGATCAGCAGGGTAAAGGTATGCCCCGCAAACCGACACTAGATACTGTTTCTGCATACCACAACCGGCTCTTTGTAAGATGTTCGTACCAGTTGGTTGCTGGTGGTGGTATTTAAAGCCTCGATTGATATGTTATATATCAATTGTGATAATATATTATTTTTATTTAGCAAATTATGTTTAATACATGCTGTGTTATAATAGCATATATAAGTATATATACTGATAAACAGAATACGTAATTATAATGTAAACATGCTATACATACTTAAGCCTATTCTGAGCCATAAGTTTGTGCCATCCTCCACACTTAGCTGCATGGTTTGCACCAAATACATGGTTAATTGTAATGATCAATTAAGAGACAATACTTGGCAAATATCAGGGTATAGTTTGTTTGAACCACCATGCTTAGCAAATATCATAGCTAGTCATTGGTTGAAGGGAGAGTAGCACTTACTGTATCTTTAGAACCTAAATTTCTTGTTGTTACTCCAATTCCATTCCCATGATAAGAAAAGAGACAATATTTTCATTTGCATTAAAAGTACCAAGAAAAGATTGGTTTTATTTCCACTGCTGTGCATTCTGAGGGGGGGCAAGTTGCCAAAGTTCAATCATGGAACCTAGTTTTTGAGCTAGGCTGTCATAAAATTGCCATGAAAGGTTTTCTGAAAAACAAGGAAATTCTTGTCTTGTTAATTTCATAAATTAATGCCCATAAGTATAGGAATTTGGTGCATATGGTCCCCAAAATGTTAACAATAGTTAGTCAGACCAATGATTATAGTATCATATTATGAACTAACACACATGATTCTTTGGATTCACATATTGGTCATTGAAGCTTTACCTCAAACACAACTTGTGCGTGCGTGCGTGCGTGTGTGTATATATGAAAAAGAGCCTAATATAAGCCAAAATTATTTCACCTGCATCATTGCTTCATAATAACGTCATCCTTAGTGAGACTCTACCATCGAATAAGAGTGTAAAAGCAGACATGGATGGATTTAGCTCAAAGCAGGACATTTGATCGCTTGTCCGATGTCCATCCCCATGAAATTGGTGTATTCACTCTAAGTCACCACTTACCAGGATTTCCAGCCTTCAGTACCACCTTAGCACTACCATGCTGTATGCCAGTTGTATGTGGTTGGTTTTAGGAGGTTTGGCATTGGCTTTAAATGATAAGGCATGCTTTTGTTAGATCATGACCGCCAGAAAGGAGAGTTGGAAATGGGAAAGAAAGGGGAGAAAATGAATGATTGTGGTGAATTTTCCTCATTTGATTTCTTTTCAAGTCCACTTTTCCTTGGGATGGCATTATCCCATATTTTTGCAGCTGTTTCTTCAAATAGTAAATGCATAAAACGGTTCCTTTCTTAGTTCAGAACAAGTTGCACATTAATTTTTGTTGAAATATGTGTAGGAAAAGGAAGGGAAGATTTGGGGTAACTTAGATGGAAGTTGTGAGAAAGGACATGCAAAGCTTGAAATAAGTTCAAAGCTTGGAAGTGGTGAGAAAGGATATGCAAAGCTTGAAATAAGTTCGTTGATAACACTAGACAGGATTGCTTGGTGAATAATGCTTTAGGTGGGGAAATATTTGTTGGTTTTGTTTTTCTTAACTAAAAGTACATATGATGTGTGTGCATGTATGGTCATTTGTCTTTTTTGGATGCTAATTGATGCAGGTTTAATGCATGCTAACACTTTTTCAAAAGCATCTGACTAAGAAGGCCAAAACCCCCTATTCCCTCTGGCTTCCCTTTATGGACAATTTAAATCTGCCTGCCTAGTGGCAAGTAAAATCAAGTCTAATTTTCAAATGAAATATTAAATTAATGCTTCCAAATATTGATTTGTTCTACTCATCCTTCTCTTTCCAGATTGTTTCTCAAGAATTACATTGTCTTGAACATGCACAAATTTTCACGAGAAAAATCTTTCATGTATATTTTTTTTTTGAGGAAAAAAGATAAATCTTCCTTTTTCCAATAAAAAATATTTAACTTTTCTAGCCAAGGTCTGCAAACTGGTACTAGGACTTGCATTGATACATTATTGGTTCGGTGCAGTAAAGTTTGGTATGGTATGGTATGCTCTTTGTATTGAGATAAGATGCTGTTCTTTTTTTTCACTTTTGACCATTTGGTACTGAGCGGTACAGGTCAGGTCGAACTAGTTTGATTCGTATCAAATCGAAATTCAATATCATAATAGTATGGTATGGTATGATCGATATGGGTTGGTATGACAGACCTTGTTTCTAACTATTATACTCGTAATCTTCTTTTATGTGAATAAATTACCATCCAGTCCAAGCAATGCAATATCATACTAAACCACCTAGTTCGGTTGCTATTGTACCATATTGATAATAAAATGGAATGATTCATGGTCTCAATATGGGATTTTGCTCGAGCTGGTGTGATTGATCCTTCCCAGGTCAAACCATCAGAAAATACTTAGTTTGGAGTGGCTCAGCCCAGTAAAGGCCTCATATTGGTTTGGGGTCTCGTAATTGGAGAAGTAACAATCCAACGCCCTTTTCTCCCTCTATTCAAGTTAAGAGAGAAGAAGGAAAAGAGGAGGACAAGAGATATAAGAAAATATATTTTTTTGGTGCACTGTTAAGGTTCAGTACTCAGTCTACTGCTGAGATTGCGATCCTTGATCGAACCTTTGTCAATGTAGGTGTGCATCATGTTTCACTGTTCCCTGAATATTTTCCTGGTCCGTTAAGATTTATGTGAATGCTTAAATTACCGTATGAAGGTTTAAAAACTAGTTGTAACAAATTTTAGGCCATATTTTGGCTTTAGTATTTGGAAAATAAATTCTGTCATAACTTCTCTTATCCTTGTAGTTGGATATTACCTTTCTTGAGCACATATTCCTGCTGCTGTGCTTCAACATTAGACCGAAATTTTCTTCTTTCAGAAATATGTGGTGCTTAAGCAGTTCACTAGTAATTTCACTTGCAGTGTGTGATAATGTCAAACATTTTATTGATTGCCTTTTCTCCTGAATGAGTGTGATTTCTTCCTTGTCTCGATAGCAAATCTTATTCCTCATATTGCTGTTATATGTGCAGTATTAGACGACGTGCTCTTGATTTGCTCTATGGAATGTGTGATGTTACAAATGCCAAGGATATAGTTGAGGAGATATTGCAGGTATAAGCAAACCTTGTGTTATAGAAAGAACTTTTTCTGAATATGAGTGCCTAGGTGTAGCTATTAATTATTATATGTTGTATACTTACAGTGGCCTCATGTTGTATACTTACAGTGGCCTCATGAGTTATGAAAGTTATAGCAGCTCTCTTTCTTAATCAGTATCTTAGCACAGCAGATTTTCACTTGGCACCTGACTTATGAAAGTTATAACAATTAGTTAATGTGTTGTGCATTTTCAGTTGGCACCTGAATTATGAAAGTCATCTCATTCTCTTTCTTTCTTCCTCAGTATCTGAGCACAGCAGATTTTGCAATGCGTGAAGAACTGGCGTTAAAAGCTGCCATTCTAGCAGAGAAATTTGCTCCAGATCTTTCATGGTGAGGATACCAGCTTCCACATAGGTTTTATATGAAATTATTTCTTGTTTTATATCCTATCGAGTGTTTATCTGGTTGTTTTCTCTTTCCTTCTTTATTCTTTTGTTCCAAGGGTTGATGGCATGCTTTATGATTTTGATGCCACTGCTTTGGTCAGAGAACAATTAATTAGCAATGCAAGAGGAAATTATAATTTTCTTATGGAAATAACACTCAGAAACTGAAATTTTTCTGCCCTAAAAGAATAGCTCTATAGGTTGAAGTTGAGTCTGGCAAATGGTGTTATCTTAGCTGGGTGGCACCCCTCTCCAAGAGCTTGCCCCTAGGGGAGGTCCAGGGTTCAAACTCTGGTGGTGGCATATTACCGCCATATTGCTCAAAAAAAATAGGTTGGAGGTGAGCCTCTACCAAGAAACATAATTTTCTTGGAGCATAATCTCCATGATGCTATGAAGTGGCTGACAGCCAATGGATATGGATGTACTCAGGATACTGACTATATAATGCCAATTCATTAAAGGCTAATATTATCAGTTGTGATGTCCGGGTTGTGGTATCTATTATCACAAACCAGAAATGGCAATTATACCAATTATATCTTAACAATGCTTTCTTTATGCGAGTCTTATTTGAAGTAACTGCATCTTCTGTCATTTGGGGTGGGTGGAGGGGGTGCAGGGAATAAGATGTGAACTGAAAAAGTCACATGGACCAACCAACCAAAGTCTAGATTGATTGATATACACATCTTCATTCCTTCCATTCATGGTTCTCAATTTGATGGGTCAGGCCTGTGTTTATATTGTTTATATCAAGGTTTTTGCTACTTATACCTATACTGGTGTGGGTCAGGGCAGTATGATACACCATCATACCAATACATGGTAGACTTCTAGAGGGGTGACAGCAGCTGTGCTTATGTCTCAGTACAGAACCATGTTAAGTCCCCTTAACCGGCTGGTACTTTTTGGGGTTGATATTAGTATGCCCAACACCGGAAGATATGGCATTACAGAAAATCTTGGTTTATATCAAGATTTTAAATTTTGTTGGACAGAGGCATTCTGATTTTTTCATGGAACTAGATGCTCCGTGTCCTATCCTGATCTTGGACCAAATTAAACATCCTGATACTTGTTTGAGATGCTTTTTTCTTAAAAAAAGAGAGTAAAGGTTTAGTATTTTATTTGACTTTTAAACATATTTGAACTTCAGAGTTATATTTTTATGATAAATTAGATTTATTTAAAATTAACACTAGAATATATTATGACCGAGACAAGATGGGATGGCCGAGACTGGTCTGGAATCTCTCTTGTCCCATTGAGATTTGAATCAATGGTTTATATTATGTTTAGGGCCCAAAACAAGTATTGAGAAATTGTTGGAGAATGAGGACTGTAAGACAAGTGTTGAAAATTGTTTTAGAACTCTTCAGTAGATATCATCATCAGTGATTCAAGTCTTAGCAAGACGATGGCCATCTCGACAGTCCTATCCCATCCCAGAGATTTTGAGACCTATCTTGGTTGTTTCCCATTCTGTTTCAACTATAATATACTATAGTTCAATTTTAAATAGGTCTAATTTATCATAAATGTACAATTTTTAAAATTCAAACATGTCTAAAAATCAAATAAAATACTAATGCTTTACAATTAATTTTTTAAAGAAAAAAACATTTCAAATAAGTATCAGGATGCCTAATCGAGTTGGGGATCGGGACGGGATGGAAAGCAGGGTGTCTCGTTTTATGAAAAAATCAGGATGCTTCCATGAGATTTAAAACCTTGATTATGGTTTTGGGTCTTGGCGAGACGTCTTATGGGATATCGGGATGGGTTGCTATCTCAGATATTAGGATAAGACCATCCCATCAACATCTTAACGCCCCAATTGGCATGTCTCGGGATACTCTCTGTTTCAAGTTTTGGAATGGGGCAACATAGTGGTGCATCCTGTCCCATGGAAAAATCAAGATAGCCCTGTCTCAAAAGATTTAAAACCTTAGTAGATATTACTTGAGAATGTTGGAGAGTAATAGTTTGTGTTCATAAGGCCTCTCTTACTTCCTGCGAGATCTAAGGACCTAAAGGTACTGACATCATGATCAACTAAGATCAGAGATGGTGCACATCATGGTGAAGCCTCATGTATGATGGTAGGCTGACCTTCTTGCCAGGGGGGCATTTATGCTTTGTAGTATTCTTTCTACCTTGATCTATTTGTCTTCCCTTATTTGAGAAGTCAGCTTAGTACTTCTGTATTGCTATTGGTGTCTAGACATTTGTAATGGCAGGAACTCTCATCACCATATATCATGGACTGTAAGCAGCACTGACCCTTTCAGAAGTAGACTTCTGGGACAAGAAACATGACAACCTTAGACAGATTTTATCAGTGAAAAATGGAAGTTCAAAATAAGTTAAATGGCATTGTTATGACTCAGTTTTGAGTATGTATATAAGATAGAAATGAACAAAGACATCACAGAAGTACTACAATAAGGTGGTTGCAAAACTATCTATGGAGCAGGTTTTTGAGCCTATGGAAAAGATTGGTAAAACAGTTTTGGTTATGTAGGCGTGAACCTTTCAAAGAAGATGATATATCCCTCTGTCTTAGTTTACTATAAAATCCTCTTTGGCCAATTAGCAGGTTTCTGCTTACAACGATGTATGGATACAAATATGTGTGTTGTGGTGGCTAGGTGATTAAGTGTTATGACTTGGGTGGGATCTCAGATGTGATAATTTCTTCCATAATGTCTATTTACCCTTTGAGCTTTTCATTTCTTTGTCAGATCTGTAATTGCCAATCATTCTTTTCTTTTAGATATGTTGATATCTTCTTTTCTTATAGGTATGTTGATGTCATTCTTCAGTTGATTGACAAGGCAGGAGATTTTGTTAGTGACGACATATGGTATCGTGTGGTTCAATTTGTTACCAATAATGAAGATCTACAGGTCTATTGAATTAGTGATCAACATCGATGCTTTTCTTACTTAATATGACCTTCTAAGCTCCTATGGCACATCTTTCTTTCTTTCTTTTTTTAATTTTGTTTACATATCTGACTCGTGTACTCTATCAGCCATATGCAGCAGCCAAGGCAAGAGACTATCTTGACAAGCCTGCTTTACACGAGACAATGGTCAAGGTGTTTGTCCTGTTCCAATATCTTTTTCTTTCCTGATCAAAGATATTCAACATGAATTGATAATGGAAAGTATTTAGCATGCAGAACATGCTGTCTTGTAGCACACCTGATTAGTCCTTCATGTGAAAGTACATGGTTCACATGAAAAGATTTCAAACTAAATATTAAAAGGAATATTTAAAATAGTTAGAACTTTCAGCTAGCAAAAATCAAATTACAAATTCAAATTCACTCTGATGCAAGTTAAAGAAGTCTGCATATATTAAACACTTTTTATTCTCTCAAAAATAATAAACACTTTTCTGGTACTCTAAAGAAGGAAATTAAGGTAGTCTCTAGAGGTGGTGCAGATGGTTAGGAAGGCCTTTTAGGACTTCACTTTATGGTTGGTTTGAAATGTGTTTGTGATGTCAAATATAAATGCTGGTCTACCTCCAACCATATATGAAATATTCTTTAGAAGTTCTTGTTTTGTGATGTTTTGGGAGCAACTGCCACAGTCATTTAGGATTCTGTTTTGAACTATTATTGAATTCTTCAAACGAAAGCCATTATGAAGTTACAGAATTGATTAGTTGACTGATTATTGCAAATAATACTGGATAGGAAGTATTTTCATCTGACTCCTTTTATCTCTCTGTGTCCTATCCATTTGTCTCTCTGTCTAGCTACCTCTTTCCTTTTTTTCTCTCCCCTTGATCTCCTTGTTTAGTTTTTGTTAGTTTCATATTATATTGTTCTCATCAACCCTATACATGCAACATGCTTGCTTATGCATGGGCCATCATGATGAGAAAGTCTTTGTTCAAAAAGACAATATTACAAGCAAGATTTTAAGTCTCATGGGATAAAGGCGTTTTGGTTCTTTCATGAAATGAGACACCCCGTATCTAATCCCGTCTCGATCCTCGACCCAGATAAACGTCCTGATATTTACTTGGGATTTTTTTAAAAAAAAATATTCGTGAAGCTTTAGTTTTTATTTGATTTTTAAATATATTTAAACTTTAAAAGTTATATTTTTATGATAAATTAGTTTTATTTAAAATTGATGTCATAATGTATTATGATTGAGATAGAATGGGGTGGGATGACCGAGACTAGTCTCGGAATCTCTTTGAGATGGGATGGGACGAACGAGACGGCCTTTATCCCGCTGAGACTTGAATCATTGATTACAAGCCTATGCTAAATTATCTAGGAGGCCAGGATAATAATTAGGTCATGTTGACCTAGAGCTGAACCAATTACAGTCATTAATTTTGTTGGCCTTACACTGAAATTAAATTGTCGGTACTGATAGGCTCATTTGCTCAAGTGCAAAATCAGAGACATTACTAAGCCACCTTACGCAAACCATGCCATTTTTTTTTTTTAATTTATCTGGGCTTGGTCTGAGATTGAAAACTATATTCATTTTTCACTTAGCTTTGGTTGAAGGTTGAAAACTTTGTGTTTGAAATACCCTGTCCGACCTTAGGGCAAAGTTTTTTGGGTTTAATGTTTTAGACATGTTTCATCCATGACATGGCAGAACATTTCTATGTCATAGAAGTGTTATTAATTTAGACTTAAGTTGCATTCTATTACTGAGTATTGTATTTTTTCAGTAATCTTATTTATGGTAACTCCTGCCACAGGTCAGTGCTTATATTCTTGGGGAGTACAGCCACCTTTTGGCCAGAAGACCTGGTTGTAGCCCTAAGGAAATTTACACTATTCTAAATGAGAAGCTTCCTACAGTATCGTAAGATGATATCATTTTGCATCTTTGTCATTTCCTGTTTATAACATTTGTGTCTTTTCTACAGGCTTAAGAATATCATGTTTTTCAGGAAGCCTACTGTTGCCATTCTTCTTTCTACATATGCCAAAATATTGATGCACACTCAACCTCCTGATCCAGAACTGCAGGAACAAATCTGGGCAATATTCAGAAAGTACGTTTCATCATTATATCATATTTTTCCCCCTTTTTTTGGATTTCTGTAAGTATTTCTGTAACTATTTTTATTAATTTAAATTTTGTATCATAAACATAACTCTGAAAGTTTACCCGTATGTGCATTTTGGTCAGATATGAGAGTTACATTGACATCGAGATACAGCAAAGGGCAGTTGAATATTTTGAACTGAGTAGGAAAGGTGCAACTTTAGTGGATGTTTTGGCTGAAATGCCTAAGTTTGCAGAACGACAGGTACAAATCTGCATAAACCCTTATATCAGAAATTTGAGAAAACTTTGTTTTTCCAAAGAAATTGAGAAGGCTGATGGGAGGGACAGATTTGGGGCATCATGCTTGAAACTAATTCTGTTTACCATCGTCAAAACCAGTCTGCTTTGTTGAAAAAGGCTGAAGATGCTGAAGTTGATACAGCAGATCAAAGTGCCATAAAATTGCGGAGTCAACAACAGACATCAAATGCTCTTGTTGTAACTGATCAACAGCCTGTCAATGGATCTCTTCCAGCTAACCAGCTGGGCCTTGTTAGGATACCAAGTCAGAATATGGTTAGAGTTGCGCTTCTCTGTTCATTGTTTTGCAAATAATTATTTTGTGATGAGTCCATTAAAAGTTGTGGATATGTGCAGGAAGCTAGCTCCCACGATCAAGGACTAACCAAAGAAAATGGAGCTGTCAGCAAAGATATTCCAGAACCTGCCCCATCAGCAGATCTCCTTGGAAATCTTTTAGGTCCTCTTGCAATAGAGGGCCCCCAAGCTGCTGCAGTTTCAGCAGAGCAAAATATGATCTCAGGATTGGAAGCTGCTCCTGATGCTGCAGGTGCATTAGCATTATCAACTGTTGGTGATCAATCTAACTCAGTTCAGGTATTATATAACTTTTCCATGCCTTCAAATTTCCAAGCTTTTCATATACTTGATACCTCGATAATCTTTTATTTAGCATACAGTATGCAAATTATTTTGCACCTAACCTTTTAATGGCACCATTTCTTACTCTTGCAAACAAGTATCTTTTTTCTAGAAATAATGCAGTCTCTTGTCCTCGTCTCACAGGAACCCCCTTCCCCTCCTTTTTTTTTCCCTTTTCTCTTGTGGTTGTCTGTGCTTTTCAAGTAATTATTTGCATGTTCTGCAGCCAATTGTCAATATTGCAGAAAGGTTTCATGCACTGTGCCTGAAAGACAGTGGGGTGCTATATGAGGATCCCTACATTCAGGTTTGCTACCTAACAACTTTTATTATGTGGATATAAATCAGATAATTGGCACAAGATAATCCCTACCTATCTTGCAAGTCAGATTTTCCATGTTTTCTTTTCTTTTCCTAAATGTTTTGTTTATATTTGCTGTCTTTTTTGTTTAGATTGGCATAAAAGCAGAGTGGCGAGCCCATCATGGGCATCTTGTTCTTTTCTTGGGAAACAAGAATACTTCACCTCTCTTGTCAGTGCGAGCTCTGATATTGCCTCCGACTCATTTAAAGATGGAACTCTCATTAGTACCTGAGACTATTCCTCCAAGAGCACAGGTCAGGAACACCACAATGTGTTGCCTTCTGCAGATTCTTTTGCTGGCATGATGGTTGATCAAAATCTCTTTTACATGTTGTAGGTGCAATGCCCACTTGAAGTTGTACATCTTCGAGCAAGCAGGGATGTTGCAGTTCTTGATTTCTCATATCAATTTGGAACTGCAGTGGTCTGTCTTACTTCTAACCTTGGTTTTATCCACTTCTTGTCTATAGTTCTAAGCAGATGACTTATTTTACTCGATTTATGATAATATATTTTATTTCCTTCATTCAGGTTAGTGTAAAGCTGCGGCTTCCAGCTGTCTTGAATAAATTTTTGCAACCTGTATCAGTCTCTGCTGAAGAGTTTTTCCCCCAGTGGAAATCATTGTCTGGACCACCTTTGAAGCTTCAAGAAGTGGTAGGCTTGCACTTACCTCCTAATGTAGTCCTTTCTGAAGACAAATGGTGAGGAAGAACGTGCTAGGTTGAAAGTTGAAACCAATAGACCTAAAGTGCTTTTAGGTTGTCATTTTTATGTTATAAGCAAAGGTATGTGATGGTACTGAAGATTTTACTAATTAGTTGGATTAAAATGGCAATAAAGAAGGGTACATGGAAATCTTATATATCTTTATCCAGGAAAAAAGAATCCAAAATCTAAGTCATATGAGATACACGTCCACTCAAGGGACTAGGTAAAGGATAGAGTTAATAGACAACAAAGGTAGATGAACTAATGCAAAGCATGACCGGAAATAGAAAACAACTCGAAGTTCCTCCCAATCTCCAAGGTGCTCCAACCTAAACTGGGCAAGGTTTTATCAATCCATTTGACCTAAAAGTTGGTCACTTCTAAAAATCCTTATGTTGCACAACCAACCAACCCAAACAGCAAGCAGTGCTCTTGATGAATTATATTTTTAAGATTTTTCTTCAATTATGTTAGACAATTCTTTTATGTAGATGTGATTCATTTTGGAAGGATTTTGTGATCTGTTTTTTTTTTTGTTAGAGCTTTTATTTGTCACAGCTGCCAATTAAAACATTACATGCACCAGGCTAAGATCCCATGTGCTACTTGCCATCCAACCCATGTTCTTTTGGTTGTCATGTTCTGAAAGTCATTTATAGGAGGCCTATTATATTGACCAGGGTTTTAGGTTCTGATGGGGCGTTCTGTTGGATGCCGGGACGGATTGCTGTCCCAAGCATCGGAATGGAATCATCTCGCCATCATCCTAGCATTCCAATCAAGGCGGTCGGGACAACCCGTATCTCAAGTGTTGGGACTGGACGGGATGATGGTGCATCCCGTTCTATGAAAAACCGGGATAGCCCTGTCCTAGGATATTTAAAACCTTGATATTGACATTGAGAAAGAACAGCAGTATCATGTTTCTCTGATTTTTTTTTTAAATTTTTATTTCTTTGAAGACAATGATTTGAAATTAAACTATTTTTTATGGTTTTCATATAGTCTATAGACAAGTTGATTTTAAGAGAAATTTGAGGGGAATGTCAGTGTGACAGCAATACCATGCACACAGTGTTATCTTTGTCAATCTTTTTAGCTTGCAAAAAATAGTCCTAAATTTGGGTGGAGATGAGTGGTTTGTTGAATGACGCTGCAGTTTGGTGCTTTGCTGTATTATCTTACTTGTATGATGTAGCAGTGATTTTCAAAGACTTTAGTTATCACTAGTAGTCTTTATCTTAGCATTTGGAATCTTCTACGTAGGGTGTTATACCCTCTTCTAGCAATTGTTTCCTATGTGCTGCTGTATTTCCTGTTAAGCTTCTCTTCTCTGTTTCCTGACCTAGATTAGATTCTGCGCTGACTCCTGATTCAGGTGAATAAGATTTTCAAAGTCATTCCATCAATTTGCTAAATTCATCTCATTACTCAGAAATTTGACAAGCCCTCCCCTAATTTATAAGATGCACAACCTTACAATGTTTTATGTCAAATTTTGAAGGTTTACTTTATTACGGAATGAGATGCCCCACATTCCATTCCATCTTGATCCCGGACCCAGTTAGGCATCCCAGTACTTGCTTGAAATACTTTTTCTTTTTTAAAAAAAAATTATTTGTAAAGCTTTGATGTTTTATTTGATTTTTAAACCTATTTGAACTTTTAAAGTTATATTTTTATGATAAATTATATTATTTAAAATTGATACTATAATGTATTATGATCGAGATAGAATAGAATCGGATAGCTGAGATTGGTCCTAAAATCTCTCTAAGACGGGACGGGATGGTCGAGATGACTTCTATCCTGCACTTGAATCATGTTCAAAAAGTTAAGAGGACACCAAAAGACAAAAATCACCATCCAAGTTCTACAATTTTCTATTTGTTCTATGCATTGTTTGGTTAAACTGCTGTCCTTCACAACTTGTGTCAAGGGTTGGAATAAGCCATTAATATTCTATCTGCTTTTTCACAGACCTTGCCAATAATCTTCTTTTTCTCCTTTGTTTAATTATTTACCACCTAATCTTCGGCAGAATTAGATGATCAGGGACCCTGAATAGCCATGATTCTGCATAGTGCCCATTAAGAGGCATTTAGTCAAATGGTAACTCCAGCTGTCACAAAAATGTTTGGCAAAAGGAAATGAAACTTAACATATAATATTCCAGTTAATTGTCATTTTAGATGTCTATGATAGGTTTTGTCAGATATTAATATCATTTTGGGTTTGGATGCAATCAGAGTGATAACTCATGCAGCATTTGCTTTACTTTGATTTAAGATTTGGATGTGACATATTTCTAGTCTCTTAGCATTCAGTGATTGCTGGTTTGATAAAATGCCCATCTTATACTCGATCAAATTATCTTTTGCTGCTATTAAAGTGCTTGTGCCCTTCGCATGTAAATGTCACTGAATGCTTCTTGAGGTGAATCATCAGAGCCATGGCCATAGTTGTAAGGGACTGAGACTAGCATCAGCCTGTATAACATGTCCTACCACATTGTGCTTATGGCTTTTTCCTCTGTTCTAGTAATAAATTAGATCCATATCGATGCACTTCATGAGTTATTTATATGATGAACCTCATGTGATCATTTGAGCAGGTTAGAGGTGTAAAACCGATGACTCTTCCTGAAATGGCGAACTTGTTTACTAGCCTTCACTTGGGAGTTATTTCAGGACTTGTAAGTTGTCATTCATTTGAATTTTAACTGCCTTTATTGTGTAAAATAGTTAATGCTTGATGTTCTTTACCAGGATACAAATCCAAACAATCTGGTTTCTAGCACTACCTTCTATTCAGAGAGCACTCAAGCCATTCTTTGCCTGGTAAGGAAAATGAAAATCTCTGTTTCCTTGCGTAGGTACTATAATTCTCACTGCCCTACGTCATTGAACAACCCTCAGGCTGTGTTTGCTGTCAGGATAACTAATCAGGGGGTGGATAATCATAACCATTGGTATCCTCCACCTATCCACTTATTTGTGAAGCTGAAAAATGGTTATTTGACTGCTGCTCACTTAACCATTCCTTTTTGCCGGCGTGGCAAGAATGCTGTTTGGTTAAAAAAGGCATGGGTTAAGTGGTCAAGTGCCACTTTTGGGTTATATGGAACAAAAAGCAGTGGTAAAGATTGGTAACAAGTGAGGGCAGAAGAGAAGAATGGGGATAAAAAAATGCTGGGAGGGGGATCTGAATGCCCAGAAAGCAGTGGATTTGGGCTGTATAATCGAATAACCTACCCCTAACTGTGGGTTACTCGAGATCCAAATGCAGCCTTGGTATCTGGGATGTTGAGGGTATCCCCTTCTCCCAGTGGAAGCGGGGACCAGTTCTGGGTGTAGATGGATCTCTGGCTCCAGGATATGTGCAGTCCCTCCAGCTTTCCAATTTTATTAGTTATCTGTTTTAGCACATGCCTATAAGGATTTTGGTATTTCACTTTATGTTTTCCATTGCAATTTGTTTATCCCTGTGGCTTGTCTACTTTTCCAATTTTACGAATAATGTCGCTATCTGGAGTAATTTTAAAGCTGCCTATTGTTCGATGCTTTTTTGTCTATGTCACAAGTAGCAGACCGCATACGCTGTCCATTGTGTACTTTCAGCGGGCTTATTTTTTGTCAAGAGGAGTCATCAAGTTTTTACTGGGTTTTATTTTTTTTCCCTTTAGCAACAGTCTATTCCTGATTTCTTATCCTACTATGATTAAAGGTGGATAAGTCCAGTTTAAAATTCGAATGAATTGTTAATTTTCTAGTTATTGTTTCAATCCTACACATTGGAGTTCTATTAGTTTATTATCTAATAGATTCTTTTATTATTTTTCCAGATTAGAGTTGAAACAGATCCATCAGATAGAACCCAGCTCCGGATAACTGTTGCATCTGGAGATCCAACACTAACATTTGAGTATGTCTCTTTCTTAACTTTCCCTTTATTTGGTTTGCCCTACTAGAAAACTTCTATAAGCATTTGTTATGATAGGTTGAAAGAATTTATCAAGGAACATTTGGTCAACATCCCCACATCAACCCCTGCCCCTGCTGCAGCTCCATTACAACCACAATCACCAATTACACCTGCAGGATATACTGATCCTGGTGCCATGCTTGCTGGGCTACTTTGACATCTTAAGCAGTATTGTTTGGATGTGCCCATTAATTTTCCAGGAATGACCTTAACCCAAGCAAAAGTCTCATTGTAGAGGAAAGGATGCTTCAGAAAGGACTGTAAGTGCCAGGGCTGGCGGGACAAAGGCAAGCTCATGGTGATTAGCATGGTTACTAGTTGGATTTTCTCCGGGGAAGTGTTAAATTCTTTGGGGCCACTGCTCCAGGCCCCTTGTTGAGGAATTGTCACGGTGTGTATTTTTTCCTAATTTTATTTTTTTATACAGTCCCATTTTCCAAAGATCTGGTGGTTGAGTATGTGTGGTTAGTTTAGAAATGTATTGGATTCACCGGTTGCAGGCCATTGTAAATGTTTTGCTCTGACATCAATTCCATATTTTTATGTATTTAACAAGGGTAAAACAATCTGGAATGTATTATTGGTTTTTTTGTGGAGATAAACAACAACAAAGCTTTAATCTCAAACTATTTGTGTTTAGTTATGTGAATTCTTTTTCTCCATTCTATTTAATTTTGAATCAATTTTCTGTAAGACGTAAATTCTTATGATTTTCTTTAAAATTATTGGCCTACATTTTTGCATTGCAAGAGGCTGTATGTAGTGATTCAAGGTGTTGCAAAACAATTTCTGTTATTCAGGCCTGTTGGTCCCAATTTCACACTGCATTGTTCAACTGCTGTCCGAGAGGTCACAGTTTCCCCCATGTTGCCTGTGTTAAATGGTGTTGGGGCCTAAAAGTTGTGCTTACGGGATGTTCTCAGCAAGTCCCTGCATTTCTGAATGCTGTAGTTTATTAGTTAAGGTGCATAGCTTAACCCAAAGGCTCTCCCTACCATCATCTCCTCCTGCCTATCATGACCCGGGACCAGAGATTGGACTGTGTTGTTCGCTCTGATCGAACTTGCTCCATACCAAGAAGTTACACCAGTCTCTGCTGATTTGCCTCATAAGGAGCCAACAGAAATGACACATGGCAATATGAAGTGAAGATTATGAGATCCAAGTCATCTTTTTCTGTGATGGCCTGATCTAGTTTCATCAAGAAATCGTGCTTACATGATAAGCACTGCATCGGGCTAGAGATGAAAATAACTTAGCTATGCGAGTTGTCACAGGGCCTATGACTTGTAGTACCAGAATTTTGCCAAATTTTTAGCTTTGTGGATGCCACTTCCGGTTAGCCTATTCACAATCCATGTACCAAAGGGCTGTGATATGAAGGAATGCAAATGAGCCTCCTACGTGAGAGACTATGAGAGACTTTGGGGTGGTGGATGTAGCATCTAGCGCCGCACAAGATTTAAAACTTAGCAAAAATTATGGTATAAGTTCCGGCCCCCTATGACATTGATCCATAAGTTAATTTAGGTAACCAAGGGGGCATAATTCAGGTGCGGCGGCTAAGAATTTCAAAAAGTCCTGTTCCAATGCATCGATATTATTATTATTATTTCTGTGGTGCAATCACTCTCACGGATAGCCTTTTCCTAGCCTCACAAGCCCAAACGGCGATGATAGTATAATTTAGACTTCTAATTAAATAACGGCAAAATACCTCCGTGAATCGTTTATAGGCATTTCCACCTTTTATCCGGACGTGCTCATGCTATATCAAGGTTTCCCTCGCCTCCTGCTGGTGGCTTCTACGCTGACCCGATCGCCTTCCCATGTTCCTCTTCTCCCTCGCCTTCCGCTCGGTGCCAATTTTTGCCACCTCCGTCGCTTTCCCCGACCGCTGCTCTTCTCGCCTCCACTCCCGCGCCGGTCTCCGCCCTCTCCATCTCGTTTCCGCCGGCGGCCCTCCAAACTCCACCGCCGTCTCCGACAGCCTCAGGCTTCTGGAATGGAACAATGTCTGCGACTCCGTCTCCTCCTTCGCCGGCACGGCCTTCGGCCGAAAAGCCACCAAGGTCTTTCTCTTCTTTTCCCTTCCTCCATCTTATCACCCTCCTCGCCGCTCTCGTTTCTTGGTTCTTGAAGCGTTTGTTCTCTTCTTGGTACGTCTCAGGCGCAGCTTTTGTCCGTAGATGTGAGCTTCGAGGAGAGCAAGAACCTCTTGAACGAGACTTCCGCTGCCATTGAACTGATTAAATATGGAGCTGGTGCGATGGATTTTGTCTGTATAGATACTAATTTGGTGCGTTCATTCTTTTCTCTCTTAGATTTCCTAATTTTGGAATTATGTAGGTATAATGCCCCAAGCTCATTTGTTGATCCAATTAACTCGCTAAGGGATCAAAATCATGTGATCCAATACTGAAGCCCACCTACTTGTCTAATTAACTTTATTAGTCGTTCAAAAACTCGAGTAAAAGTTAATAAGCAGCAAGTGAACTTAAGTTATAAATATATCACACTTTTCTCTTTATAATACGATGTCCTCGTCGCATGCCACAAACTAATCAGAATCTATCCTGAGCCAGATCGTTGCTACTACTGCAAGGATGGCTCCACAACATGACAAGGATGGCTCCACAACATGACGGAACTCTACCAAATGACTCTGATACCATTTGTAACGCTCCAAGCCTACGTGCTAACCTAATTAACTCATTAACGAGTCGAAACCACGTGATCTAAAAACTCGAGTGGAAGTTAATGGGTAGAAAGTGGACTTGAGTTACAAGCATATAACACTTTTTTTTCTTATCCAATGTGAAACTATTTTTGGAGCATTACAGTAAGATTTTTTTGAATGGAGGGATTTAGGTATTAAGAAAAATTCTTAAGCCTTAGTTATTTGCTATATTCTTAATTATTAGTTATCTACAGTTTATGATTTCTTGATTCTTGGATCGTTTGTTCTCTTCCTGATGCACCTGTGCAGCTTTGGTCCGTAAATGTATGCTTTTTTAATCAATTCTCTTGTATTGGAGTTTTAACTCCCTTAAAGTGGTAATTTGTAGGTTGACCTCCTCGCTATCATCTTATCTTAATTCTTGAGTTTTTATTAATTGACACATCCGAGTTCCTATCATTTGGTATCAGAGTGACAATCCGATACTCATCTATCCTCAACTTTAGTTTTTCTATTTTCTTTCATCTGCAAAACCTTGTTATTGGGAAAAAAATCTTCTATTGCATAACCTTGATTTTTGTTGCCATTGTAAAATTGTCTAGTTCCTATCCCTTAAATCAAAAAAAGAGAGTAAGAGAGAGAGAGTGAAAAGAAGCAAAAAGAAAAAAAGAGAAAAAAGGAAAAAAGAGGAGCAAATCTTCTTTTTCTCCAAGTACGATGGTCAAACTCTAACCCAAGCCAAGCCAACCACTGACTCAAGCCATCCTCTTCCGTTGGACCTAGCCGCTGCCACTAGCAACACCATCTTCCCCAACTAGTGGCCATTGGCCATGACCCAAGATCAAAGCAGTCCCCGGCCCACTCACCACTTCCGAGCTCTGTCCAGAAACAAAACTTTATTTCCATTTGGCACCAGCAGTGGCTGAACATCAGGCGGGAGTTCTCCCTAAAGCCTGCGGCCAAGCCCTTGTTCCCAATTTTGAGTTGCCGATTTTATACTATTTAGGTTAATGTGTTCAAAGCGGTATCTACAGACATGCATTCTCTTAACTTATCATGTTTTATACTTTTATCAAGTCTCTTTTTTAGAATGAATAAAAATTAATGTAGTATATCTCGTTGGGAATCAAAGTTTGCTGGAACTCTTAGTGTGGGCAATTTTTATAAGAAGTTCAAAAGCCAATGACCTAGGTACATACTTTGTACCGAAATAGGGTACGATTTTTTTCACTCTCAATCACTCAGTATTGGACAGTTTGGATCGCTACGAGGTGGTACGATCGGCTTGGACCGATTCGGTTCATACCAATTTGAAACTCGATGCCATATTGATACCTTACCGATATAGTATGGGTCAGTATAGTAGACCTTGCTTTGAAATATTATATAATATTTACACATCATCATTTTATGGTTTTGGTCATTTTAGAGATTGCCTACTTTTTTGCCTCTTCACCTGCTGCACTAATCAATAATTGCTTGCATTTTTATTGTTATTAATTTGGTTGATTTTCAAAGGTAGAATCAGCAATTCATCATGTTTCTAGAGGTTCTCCATTAGATGGAATGGAAGCAAGGGCTGTTCTTAGCCTGATACTGTTTGCTGAAAACTTGCAAATTACTCTGAAAACAGCAGTCAAGGAAGATGCAGATTGGTACAACCGTTTTATGCCTCTTACAGAAGTGGTAGGCTTTTATATGATATTGCACACTATATTATTTCTATTTTGTTGCTGCTGTGCCCGTAGTTAACCATCTTTTTTTCTAAAAAATGTAGATAATGGATGTTGCTATAAACCGATCATTTGCAAAGTCGGTACAACAAGTGATAGACGAAGATGGCTCTGTCAAAGATAGTGCAGTTTGTTTCCTAAAGCCCCCGTTGTAAAATTTGGCTGCTTATTCTCTGAAGAAAATAACTTTTGATTACTATTGGATCACCCATTAATTAGAAACCATGCATTTATAATATAGACTCTGAGATGCAACAATTGATCCTATTTCATGTTCTTTTTTTTTTTTTAACTTTTGTCTTCTATATAACTGTCCATTTCTAACTTTCAGAATGGTCAACCTACTTATTGAAAACTTTTATCTGATTAAAGTTATGTAATTTCTTGTCGTCTGGTTTGTTTCACAAGTTTGCAGTTCACGTTGTTGACAGAAACACTCTCAAGTCTACAAAAAATTAGTTCAACACAAGAAAATAAATAAAACCAGGCATATATTGGAGCTTGGAAAATAGAATAAAATAATAAAAAATGCTATAATTCAGAAATATGCATGGAAAAATAGACGGAGAATATTGCCTAAGGCTTCCAGTGATATTTCTTATGCAACTGTGTGTCGCAGGTTAAGTTCAAATGCTCATAAGATATACAAAAAAACCAAAGCAGCAAAATGAGAATTCATCTTTTAACATCAAAGAAACACTTGAGCAGAAGCTGATTGGGAAAGGTCAATCAATTAAGTAACCACCAGATTTATGCATCATACTTGAATAAGGATTGACTATCTTTCAGTCATTTTGATCGGAGGAAACATCTGTGACCAAGCTTGTGGATAAGATTAAATGATCAAATGCACAAAGGATCATATCAAAGAACCAATATTAAAGAACAGCATACATTGGATCACCTCAGAAAAACAATTGAGCAAAATGCTGATTAGGGAAGGCCTATCAGCTGAGGAAATCACTATATTGGATGACTTCCTATAAACATTTGACTTGAGCAAATGTGTGCCAGTACTGTCTATTTATTACAGTGCAGGTCTGTGGGTAAAGTATTTTCATTGTATATATTGTTTCATATTTAGGATGTTCTAGCATGCTCAAGTTACATACCGACTAGCATCATTTCATCTATATTATGTCGGTCTCAAGGTCACCATATAGTTCATTGATTTATGAGAGCCTTCTACTGCTTACTCTTAAGTTGGCCTCCCTACTAGAGCGGCTGCTACATTAAGGGTGGCAATTTGAACAAGATAGGCAGTGCCATTAGGTTTTGACTACTAGTTTATGGGAAAGAAAACTATTTTGGCTAAACATATTAAGATCAAGGAATCTAGGAGCTATGTTCCAAGGATCTTTGAGCACTAAAACACAAAGAAAACATGGTTGGATATGATGAACTATTCTTCTTTTGGTCTTGGCAATTTGGAGTCCTAGGAGGCGCGTACTGAGGGTAGGTTTGGCATCGTTTGTGCACAAAGTGGTAGCTCCAAAACTTGAACTTGTGCTATGATGCTTGTTAGTCTAAGTCTCTTGTCATTGCACCAATCTATGGCTCTTTCATTTGTCATTTTGGGGCTAGAAAGAGTCATCATTATTTCTTACTAAACTGTCATCAATTAAAAATTCTTTTCATTTATTAAATCAAGGTTTTAAATCCTTTAAGACAAGCCTGTCTTGATTTTTCATGGAATGAGAAGCGCTGCCATCTTGGCTAGTCCTAACACTTGGGATGGAGAATGTCCCAAGGCGTGCTCATTAGGATGCTAGGATGATGGCAGGATTGTCCTGTCCCAATATTTAGGATAGTAATCCATGCTAGCATCCTATAGGACATCTTTTTGGGATTTAAAACCATGTATCAAATACGCTTAAATGCATGAATTATGCAAATTATTTATTTAAAAAAAATGAAAAAGAATTTTTTTAAATTGGTGATGGTCTAGGGAGTG
Organism: Metroxylon sagu; assembly: GCA_017589505.3. Taxonomy (NCBI): domain Eukaryota; kingdom Viridiplantae; phylum Streptophyta; class Magnoliopsida; order Arecales; family Arecaceae; genus Metroxylon; species Metroxylon sagu. Next base: position 558,925 of record JACVBY030000621.1, read on the forward strand.
ACAATAAGCGGTGGGCATGGGTTGAGGGTAAAAAACAAAGCCCAAGACATCAGGCCAGCCTTGAACTCAGGTCAAGTATGGCTAGCTCGAGCTCAGTCTGATGAAAATCTGTCAAAGTCTGGGTTTGACCCAAGCCCAACCCTCTGTGCGTGTGCGCGCGCGTGCGTGTCTATATATATAAAGGTAGACTTGGCTACATTCAAATGTAGCGAAGCTTAGATTTAGCCATTTCTTCCACCCTTGGATCCACATAATTCATGAATCTTAAAGATGAAAAAAATGAAAAAGAGATGGGATGGCTTTGAGATCCGTATGGATCCAAGGGTGGGGAAGGTGAACAGATCCTGAACTTAGCTACATTTGAATGTAGCCAAGTCTATTTATACATGCATATATATATATATATATATATATGAGAAAAAAAACACATAACACTTGTTATTAGGGTGGTTTTGCTGTGCGCTCTTAATCCTCAGGTTTGCTATTCGAACTTTCTTTGTTTTTAGAAATCCCATTTTATGGAAGTATTTATAAAAATAGAAAACATATATATAATATAATATATATAATATATAAATTTAAATTTTTGGGCTAAGCTCCAGCTGGGCAGGGCTTGTTTTTCCTAAGCTCGGGCTTGACTTGAAAGTGGAATGAGCCTACAAAATGGGATGTCCTGACCCTATGGTTAAAAAAAAAGTGGCCTAGGTCTTGTAATTTTTCGCACGGGCGGGCTTCCCCACCCAATGACAATGATAACTCATCTCTAGCCCCAAATGACAATTCCTATGTCAAATAGTGCTGGTGACTCTATCGTGTCTGTCCCTTGTTAATGTTTCATTAGTTTGTATTTTATTGTTAGTTAATCTAGTTTTTCCTTTTATACCTTGAAGGCTATCTCAAAAGCTTGTTATTTTGTCATTTCCTTTGCCAAGACTAGTTTCTAGATTAAAGTTTTAATCCATTAAATTTTCTTTAATTATCTTCCCCCCCTTTTTTATAAGTTTTGTGTGACAATTCTTATTTTCTTAATTTAGTTGTAAGCCTTTATTTATAATTTCTATAAGCTGGTATATGCTCCACAAATCTATAAATTCTCTCCTATGCTTCTTTGCAAATCTAGAAATAGAAGTACATCCTAAATGTGCCTTTGTTTATGGTGGAGACCTTACCTTAGGGTGATGTCCCCAATTTGGTATCTTGTTTGGGCTACTAGCTCCCAAATTCTCTTCCACACTGTCAATTGGTGTTGTCATAGTCTAGAAAGGGGACATGGGGTGGTGATTGATGAGTTTTACAGACCATTTCTTTTGCCTCCTCTGTAGGAATACAGGCCATAAAAAAGTGAGATTCCCTTGAAAAGTTTTCTTTAAGTCACCGTAGTGAAAACATCCTGCAAAAGTAAACTGTTTTAGATTTTATAGTGAAAGAAATTGTAGGTTATCTTTTTCTGATCACTTGGCATCCATATTCCATGAGAAATCGAAATACTTTTAGCTTTGCATCAAGAAGAGTTATTGCTTGAAGGGTGGGGTTTGTTCTTTTTTTCTTTGTTTCCTTCTTTCCCTTTCCCCAGTTCAGGGAGGGTGGGGTTGGGAGGGTTCCTTGTCACTGGGTGATTTAAAGGCTTAAAGCGGATTATGAAGCCAATATTGAAATTATTATGTCCCTCCTCCAAGCTTATGAACAGAGTCCTTGTTAAGCAGTTCTTGATGGTTGGTCACTTTTTCTTTGAATCAAGGCTTGGGCACTATAATCAATTGCAGATCTGGTGGATGAGGTGGACATCCTTAATGAGATGTTTGCTTACGTAAGAAAATCCATATGAGTGGGATCTTTACCTTTCTCCAGATTTTTATTAAATTTATATTGGAGCTTCAGTTAAAGGTTAGGAAGACATTCCGAGAAGTGAACAGGAGGATTTTATGACCCCCTTGCTAGGATTAAAGCTACATGGAGGGTTTTCATAAATTATGCAAGTTCAAGAAGGTTATACATTATCTCAAGCAATTGCTGTAAGCTAGCTTATAAGAGAATGTTATATGTGATGTTGAATAGTTTTTAAAAGTAACGGTGATGATGACATTGAGGTGGATGAAAAATTGGGGAATTCAGAGGAAGTAATATGAACATAGCTCAGCCATGCACAAAGGCTTGCATGATGTCCAAGTGCAACGAAAACTAAAATACTTCTTGGAAATGAAAAGGGCTCAAATTTATGTAGTACTGCTAGCAACAGGAGAAGGCCTAAACCTGAATGGTAGCATGTAGGAGAGGCTGATGTGACCCCAATTATAAACATATCATCCCACCTATAAGTGCTGTCGTCCACACGAGATGTTGTTATGCTGTTTCTGTTAAGGATGATGGATTTTTTATTGCTACAGTTGTTTTCATTTTTGCTTGAAAAATTGTATTTGTTTCACATACATGATGCTTTAGTCCTGGTGGGATAGAGCAGGAGGGTTGACCAAGCATCATGAACAATTAGTCTTCTAAACAAAAACATGCAAGAACTTGCAAAGTATTTAGTGTGTGGCCTACTTAATAGATCATATAAATGGATGGTCTTGATCTTTCAAACTCTGAAAAGGAAATGGATTTTCACCAGTGTCCATTGAAATTGCTCCACTGTAAGGTATGTTTGCATTTTTCATTGGTGAGAGTAAAGTATGGAGATCAGAAGAAAAGGAGAATCTGATGGGGTTACATGTCTGGCATGTGTACTTATATTCATGAGGATTGTAATTGTATATTGGGTATGTCAGAGAGCTGAGCTGAGAGCTTTATGTTGCTCTAGTCAGGATTTAAATCCTAGGAATGAGGCTCAATGCTGCCTCTTAGCTATTTCCTTTTACTTTCTTTTTTTTTTTTTTCTTTTTTTTCCTCTCTTTTTTTTTTTTTTTTTGGGAAGCGGGCGGGGGGGTTGGGAGGAGGGCGGGGAGTGTTTGGTGTCCTTAGTTCAATAGTTAATTTTGTATCAACTCAGACAAACATGAGCCTTATACAATTATATTATATATCAAAGAACATGATTCATAAAAAAAGCTTTGAAAGTGTACAAAAGTAAAGATATTTTTAAATCAACTTTGTTAATGTTTTCACTTGAATTCCTTTTCACTTCTAGGTTATGTAATAATTACACAATGTAAATTAGTTGAAGCTTGGATTATGCTAGGCCCATCACATCTAGGCTTGACCTAATTTTGCTAACCTAGCTTTATCCTGGTTGAAGATGAGCTCATGAGCCCCCAGGAATCTGTGTTCTTTCTTAACTCACAATAATCAAGAATTCTTAGCTTTTGTCAACTTTGTTGTGTACCAGTATGCATATTAATGTTCAATTTGTAAAGAAGGGAGCAGAAATTCACTTTCTGTGTAGTGTATGCAGATGATGCAATTATGACATGAAATATTTAAATGATTAAAGGTAAAGAAGCATTGTGAAAGGTCCCTTTTTTAGGATTTAAGAAAGCTCTGGAGCTATGTGGAATATTACTTCCTCCTCTAGTGAAGTTGTGGATTGGATCTCATACAGTCAGCACATATGATGATGCTGTTATGACCTGAAATGTTTAAATGATTAAAGCAAAAGAAGTATCATGAAAGGTCTTTTTTTTTTTATTTAAGAAAGCTTTGGAGTTATGTGGAATGTTACTTTCCCTCTAGTGAAGTTATGGATTAGATGTTATACAGTCAGCATGTATGCATATGACTGTTAGTTTCATAAACCAAGCCATGGCTCTCAAATTGCTCTTCAAGATTCAATCAATGACTTGTGAGAAGCATATTTATGTGGCTACGTGCATGTTGAACTTGCTTATGGGTCAAGCGAACACATGCAGAAGCTCCTTATATGTTTTCATTATATCTAATTCTCTTCGAGCAAGGATTCTAAGAACAATTTGTTAACTATGTAGTTCGGTCCTTATGTTAATCAAATATATATGGCTGAAGTACTCATCAATACAACATATAATTGTTGTTGACATTGTTTTTCCTTTTTGATGAAATATAACCAATTACTAAATTTTCTCTTATACAAACTGTACGGCATAGTTCTAGATGGTTTAATTGAAAATTTTATGTTTTTATTCTTTCAGAGTCCTGATTTAAAAAGATCTCGAGATCAAGTTCGGGCCCTTGAAAGCAAGGTATGTACATATGGGATATCTAAAGTTAACTTTTTTTTTTTTGGGGAGAATCATCTCAGATCAACAATGGTGATTTGGATCCAACCCACGAACCCAACCTACTCAAATGTGGGTAGGGATATGCATGTCTCACTTGCACATTGGGCATCAGTCTATGCTATGAATGGACCACTATGACTGGAATTTTAGTAATATTCCTGTAAAGAGTTGAACCTTGGCATATGTTGGTTATATTAGAGTATGTCGAAATCCTATCAGACTTGTGGAAAGAATTCTATTGCTAAGGTCATTTGTTAAGGATTAATAAGCTTTGTTCATGCATTTACTGTTAAAGGGAGCCAAATGAATTGGGTGAAGAAGATTTGTTCAAGAGTTGATGATTTGATAAGCATAATAGATGGGTTAAGTTTGGGCTAACAAGATTGGTGGGCATGGGTCAACAGACAATGGCCTGCTAGTCGGTTGGTTGACTATGCGTAAAACCTGAATATTTGCTATGCATAAAAACTATTTATCTTAATATCTAAGGATGACCTGTTTACCCAAGTTAACTGAACCAATTGTTGTCTGTGTTTCAGATTATCCCATTTGGCTTGCAGCAAGTAGTTCTATTTCTTTTCAAACTATACATGGTCTGGAAATTTACTAAACTAATGTGTATCATGTCCTTGCCAACCAAGGTTGGCATAGCAATTGTACTAAATGTTGACTCATGGAATTGCAGCATATAAAGTTCATTTTGATATGCTATCTTGTTCAACCATTTTTCCTAACATAAATTAATTTGAATTGCTTTATTCTGATATATAAACATGTTATAAACAAATAATTGCATCTGGGATAATCATCATGCCAAGATCTGTGTTGATTGATATTTAACATGTGCATTGAGTAATCTCAAGTTTTTAGTGATATAAACAGTACATAACTATATTTGCACATTAACATTAGAAATAAGCTCAAAATTCCCTAACAATATTTATGTGGGTCTGGTACTATAACCGCACATTAACAGCACAATATAGGCATTATACACATTATTAGTAAGCATAAGTCATGCTAGCTTAGCCAATGGATGAACAATGTGCGTGCTAGGTTGTGTTGTGCCATGCTAATATGTGCTGTACTGTGCAAAACAAACAGACAAACAAAGAGCTATTTTGTCTTGGAAATGAGCCTTGTCGGTTTGTGCTGGATCAGCATGTATAGATATGGATCGACATGACTCAACATCCAGCTGCTCTAGGTGCTGACATAGTGCATAGTGCGGGTACTAGCTTGGCACATTTGTGTTAGCTGCTCACAGTTGACAACAATGAAGATCAATTGATGGTCCGTTTAAGAAAAAGCAGAGAGTATCGGGCAATGTTTCAGAGACATTTGGCATGGGTACCAAGTGTCTAAGTATCCCTAAGTGTCGGATGTAGCAACCTCCAGAAATCTAGGCACAAGGAGATGGCATATGTGTATGTATTTAGTTTACATGTCTCTGTGTCTTTATGGGCTTATTCTTTAGGAGCAATCAAAGTTATTCGAGAATCTATGTTCTCCTAATTTAGTGTTATCTAAGGCAACACTACGATAGAAAAATAACTTGTCTATATTGTTTTATGCATTGAAAAGTAGCCCCTATATTTGTTACCAATATTCTTTTGTATTATAACTTTTCTAAATAAGATTTATCCATCTTTTCCATAATACCTTTTATTCTTCCAACCTGGGTGGAGGCCGAGTGAGGGGCAGAAATAGTCTTCTTGGCTTTGTTCTTCATCAAATGCAACCAAAGGACGTGATGAGCAAAAAAAAAAAAAAAAAAAATTGCAAGGCTGAGAGAAGAAAAGAGAGAAAAATCAACAATATTAACAAAAAGGATGATGGTGGAGGTCGGGTGGAGCTGATGTTTGAGACCGCATGTGGGTTTGGGGGGGGAGGGGAGACCATCTTCTTAGCTTTGTTTTCATTGAACACATTTGAAGATTGCAATGAAAGAAAAAACACCGAGTCTGAGAGAAAGAAAAGGAAAAAGAACGGCATTAAAAAAAAAATTGATGAGAGAGAAGGTTGAGTTTGGGGGCGGGGAGGTGCCTGAGACCACATGTGGAGGGTGGAGACTGTCTTCTTAATTCTGTTCTTCATCAAATGCAACTACAAGCCGTGATAGAAGAAAAAAATGTGAGGTTGAGATAAGAGAAAAATTAATGATGTAAAAAAATGAAAAGAATAAAGAAAAAATCCGCTAGACTTACTGATATATATCAATCTTTTGGCTGAAATAGATGGAGATTGCAGCGATGCTGCCTGGGTGACGGTTTGCTATAGATCAAGAGAGCAATTGAAAATTATGAGAAGGGGCAAGATATTCTAGGATAAAAGAAGAGACATTTTACTTAGCCGATGAGAAAGTTACCAATTTCCTTTGTAGGTGAGTCTTTCCTTTACTTCATAGGAAAATGATGCTTATAGAAATTTGACTTACTCACTTCGCATTCCTTTGTTTAAAGTAAGAAAATATGGGTAAGTTGGCCAATGAGAAAGATTGATCAATTTTTTTCATGAAACTTTATCCATCAAAGAATAGAGTTTGTTTTTTATGTATATGTGTGTATAGTATAGATTCTGTATTTTCATGCTTATTCAAAAAAAAAATTAAAAAAAGAAATGCAAAATTATATTTAACAAATACATTAGTGGAAAGTATGATAAGGGTATAGAGTGGATTGGATGATATTTGTCTAGTTCTATTTTTGTGTCCAAATCTATCTAGATATGGATGCAAATTTGAGCATCCAACTATTATTTATATTAAAAGTATCCATATCCATCGAAAAGAAAAATAAAATACTAAAATAGATATATAACCATCAAATCTATTTTCGAATATCCCATATTTGCTTGTAATCCTATTTAACTTATTTTATATCACTCGGAAGCTTTTAAAGAAAAAACAAGTAGCTATATTAATATGGTATTGACTTAATTTATCTTCCATTTAGTGATATCTTTGATTTCGTTGTGGTTATAAAGTTTAATTATCTAACTTATATATGTGTGTTACTATCTATATATCTGATTTATATTTGTATCCCTTTAAAATAAATATAAATATGGGATTTTTTATCCGAAAGCTAATATCCATATTCGCTTCTATATTTGCCAAGACAAAAAGGTATGGATACATTCATATCCGGTCCATATTCGATCTATTTTCAGCCCTAGTGGAAAGTTTGCTAGTAGTTTAATTTATTTTCTAGGTTCATTTGAGATGTGGTGAGATACTTCGAAAGGATACCTAATTGTGACGCATTTATATTTAAAATATACTAACATTTTGTTTAAAGTATTCATGTAACCGTAATCATGTTTATCTTAAAATATCAAGGTTTTAAATCTTTTGGAGCCAGACTTGGTTTTTTCCATGGAATAGGATGTGCACCTTTGTCCTACTTCGTCTCGATGCTTTGGGATGCAAGATGTCCTAGAATGTGTTGATTGAGACATCGGGATGATGTTGGAATAGTTCTATTCCAAAACTTCGAAAGATAGTCCATTACGAGTGTCCCACGAGGATGTCCCATCTAGATTTGACTTGAGATCATGAAAATTATAATAATACATTGCTCAAAAATCCATGTAATCTTGATAACAGGTTTTGTTGATATTGATCCATACCATCTTGTACTACATGTATTGCACTATAGTGGTATGGTATTGAGGTTTGGTGTTGTATATGAGCCAAATTAAGTGGAACTACCCCATACTACCTAATTTTGCATTGCATTTGTTAAGCCATATTGCTTGATTTTGAGATAGTACAATGGTTGGGCATTAGAAAATGTTGTGCTAGTATAATGCTGATATTGCAAATGTACCGACCATACTGCACCATGCTGATAGGAGTATTGGTATGATATCAGTAGTGTTTCAAGAAAAGCACACTTATCTAAAAGTGTCTAGCACTTAAAACTAAAGAGCCTCTTGCTTTACACACCAAAAAAAAAGGTTAAGTATTGGACACTTTTACTGATGCGATCAAGATGAAGTGGAGTATCTAAGCTGTGATGTCTTGTCCTATTATGTCTAAAGTGTCCAAAAATGTGGACACTTTCATAGCTTAAAAATAAAGTGTGTAAGTCATGGTCTACAAAACTAGTATACTCGAGAATTATATCGATACATTATCAATTTTGTTATGGTATAGTTGGTATGGTATGATACTAACGTCCCTTGTATTAAGACAAGAAGCCAGACATATTTTCTCACTTTCAACTTATATTGCATTACTTGGTATCGGACGGTACGGGTCAATTCAGGTATGTAGATGGTTTGAATCGATTGATTCGGTGTTGTGAACGAGAACCTTGGTATATCATATCGGTTACACTTATCAAGAGGTATGGTACGATGCTGTCAATGAGAACGAGGGTGGAATGCATGACAAAACCTTGGTTTAGGTAAATATAGATAGTAGGGGAGCCACATTCTTTCCGCACTTTGCCTCATTCACGGGGTATCATTGGTAGAGACCAAGAATGATATGGAGAGAGGGAGAGAGAGAAAGATATGCTTCATTTGTATTTATTGGTATTTTCAAATATTAAAATTATGGGTATTGATACCAATACCAGCATCAAGGGACACCCCATCATTGTCCTCTCAAGCCACTTTGGAGCATGAAAAAACAAAAAAAAAAAAAAAAATATTCCCATAAAAATTTATTTTTTAAAATAAAAAATTTAAAAATAGAAAAGATTAAAAAAAATGTCTCGATATAGTACCCAGAATACGGGACTGTCCAAAGAGTTGGGACTGTAACTATCCCAGTACACTTATTCTGCCAGTATGAAATACTGATAGAGAACTTGGTACCAATGATTTCACCTTAGCATGCATTATATTGTTATCTAACATTTTGGTTCAGGATTGATCATTTTGAATGTGTGGATGGTGTAGCTTTTCCACCTACTAATTTTTCCTCTCTTTTGTTCTTCAGTTATATCAGCTTATGGACAAGTTAACAAGGAACAATAATACTTGCTCAAAGCCTCCACTTTGGTATGGTCATAATGGTGGCAAATTTTGCTTTTGCGTCACTTGCATGGATGAAATAGTGAACATCCTTCATGTTTTGCTTTAGGAAGTTTGTATGGTTAATGGCAGATGCTGCTTGAAAATCATGGCTGATCAGCTTACAGCATTTGATGGATTACTATTTCGACAAGGTGTGTTAAGTTATATCCATGCACTTGTCGCGTGCCTATTGTGTTTGGTGTGTCCGGTAACTTTGTTTAGCTTAAAGCCATAAATTTCATGAATGCAGTCTTAAGAGGGAAGGTTGCATGTTGCTATGTTTATTCTTGATGCTAGCAATTCTTTGATATTTAAGTAGACAAACTAATATATATATATATATATATATATATATATATATATATATATAGAGAGAGAGAGAGAGAGAGAGAGAGAGAGAGAGAGAAACTTGGCTACATTCGAATGTAACTAAGTCAAAGATTTGGTCACGTTCCCCACCTTTGGATGTACACATGTATTCCGAGAACCACCCTTACACCTTTTTTATCTTTGGAATGCAGTAACCATGTGGATTCACAGGTGGGGAAGGTGACTAGATCCAGACTTAGTTACATTCGAGAATGTCAGCCAAGTTTACCTTTTCTTTTTTATCTCTCTCTTTATATATATATATGTAGAGAGAGAGAGAGAAAGAGAAGTAAATTTGGCTATATTCGAATGTAGCTTAAGTTTAGAATCCGGTCCACTTCTCCCATCCTTAAATCCACACGGATTCTGGAGCACCTCATCTTTTTCAATTTTTTCATCTTTAGGATCCATAGTAACTGTGTGGATCCACGGAGTGGGGGAGATAATCGGATCCAAGTTTGACTACATTTCGAATGTAGCTAAGTCTACCTATATATATAAAGTTAAGCTAATATGTGGTCACCAACATAATGGTCCAAATAAGGTCAGTCTTGAATGGACAAACTAGGGGCTTCATACTGATAATCCAAGTCATTGGATGTGATCTACTATCTCTAAACTGTTTACAGCCAAAAAATATTGGGATTTGAAGATCTCTAGCTTTTGCATCAGAGTTGTTAAAAAAATATGCATAGTTCATGTTATGTAGAATTCTCCATTTTTGACCACTTGGATGCAGAATCTAGCTTTTTCTATAGGGGTGAGACTTTTTTTCTCAAACAAAAAAGAAAAAAACAGAATAGCCTTTTCTTTTTTTAAGGACCAACAATCCTTCATTTTCTACACTTCCTTCTAAAGGACATCACTTCAGGATTGGCGTTTAAAATTTAACCTTTAGTGGTGGTTATCTTTTTACAATCTTTATGTGTTCTTATTTCTCTTACAGTCTACTATTCTCTCTCCTAGAGAGGTGACATGTGAGACCTGCTTACTGTACTGCCCCCTCCCTCCAAGCTCTTGGTGATCTGAAGCATAACTGCATAAGGACTGAACAAGTACATCCTTGATCAATCATACTGTAGAGACACCTATTATATTTTTGTGCTCTGTGCTGCACAGTGATAGATCAAAGAGTAGAGTTGAGCAGCTGATTTGTTGTTATTTCATCCATATGGTCTTAATTTACCTATTTAGATTATAAATGTTCTCTAATTTGTAGCACCCCATTTTCTACCAATACCTATTCATGCTGAAGCTACACCACATTCAAGAAGTATTTTACTCTTTGCAACTAAACTCATTTTGTGGATTTGTATCTTCTGAATCTGCTTGCACATTGGATGCTTTGTGCTTATGGGTCTCAAGATTGTTGAGGTGGTAGGAGGGAGATTCATCTCTGCTGGTTTTTATCTAGCTAACTAAATACCTTATTTCTGATTTAATAGAGTTCACCCTCCAACATGTTACAAATGCCATTGAAAGCTTTTTTT